>APFE030408306.1:39957-79697 GCA_000404065.3 Pinus taeda
AAATGTACAACGGTAAAGAAACACACTTTACCTAACTCTATACTAGACCAAGTTGAACTTAACTATTCCTATGTGTCGGAATATCCTAACCCTCAATGTGACCCTCAACTTCTCAATCTTGCTTATCAATCTTACAGAACTACGCATTGCGCAGTTGCAAGCCTCATTTCACCACTCCTGCCCTCTAAAATTGAGCATTGTGCAACCCCTAAGCCTTCCTCCTAGTCCAGTACCCAGTTCCAAGTCATTCAAGGGATTTCATGAAGAAAATTAGACTAGGATATTTTTGGACTGATGTCGTCTTGTCATGAGTGGATTTCACTTGTAGGCACTATATCTTAACATGACAGGATGATGCTTGGAAAGGAAGAGAATGATGTTATGATAGAAGACACTTGTGAAGTTGGAAATGTGAAGAAGTATTTGAGTACAAATATGAAGGGACACTAGATCGCGACAGAAGTTACAAGGTCCAGATCACATAAAAGACTCCATATCAATCATCCCCTTTGAGGATGAAGACAAAGCACATGCAAGATCCATCATGAAGATGTAAAGGAGGCTATAGAAATAGAAGCTTGGCAGTGACACATCATCATGAAGTTCCATGACATCATTTCCAAGTCATGGCTTGTACAAGAGTCACATGTGTTATAAATTCTTGCCACATCATTTGCATAATGTAATTGTGTAATTTCCCAAAATGAGAAAATGTAAAATATGTTGAAGACCAAGGGTCTGACATGGAATATGAAGACTCACTATTGAGTTCTAAATTCATATAAAAGCTCAAAGGTCATGTAATAATTTGAAAAGTCATTGTAGAATCTCAAGGGTCATGAGGGAGTTTAAGAGTTAGATGGGAGGTGGAGAGTCACCTCATTTGTTATAAATACACCCTCATAACTCAAGAAAATGGACTTTTGGGACTTGAACTTCCCACCTTGTAGCTTCAAAAAGGAAGAATATGAAGACATTTGTAGTGACATGGAATATGAACACTCACTACTGAGTTCTAAATTCATTTAAAAGCTCAAAGGTCATGTAAGAATTCGAAAATTCATTGCAGAAACTCGAGAGTCATGAGGGAGTTCAAGAGACAGATTGAAGGTGGAGAGTCACCTCATTTGTTATAAATACACCCTCATAACTCAAGAAAATGGACTTTTGGGACTTGAACGTCCCACCTTGTAGCTTCGAAAAGGAAGAAGATGAAGACATTGGTAGTGTGGGAGAATAAAATTGTATACATGTTGTTGGTTCCGCAAAGATTCCCCAAGTGATTTCATCCTTGAATCCATAGATTATTGTGGAGTGACTAGATAATAATTACTCAGGTTTTTTTCCTTTGGCACAAGAGAAGTCCCCTGTCAATAAGGCCATGTAAAGAAAACAATGACATGGGAGGCATCCAAAGGTGAAACAAGGAAATAGGGAATCTATAAGAAAAATAGAATTTACCACACTTAGCATGAAAATTAACAAGCTATCTACTCAAGTATATGCCTTGTTGAACATCATGTCTAACTAGAGGAACCAAGTCCAATAGCATAGAGAGGATCTTCTCAAAGTCAATTCACAATTGGCTTCAGTCCAAGAAGCTTAGCAAGGAAGGTGTCATTATTCTCAAGCTCAAGTTTCATCAATCAACTTGAGATTGAGACTTCCCTCATAACTCAAGCAAATGGACTTTTGGGACTTAAACTTCCCACCTTGTAGCTTCGAAAAGGAATAATATGAAGACATTGGTAGTGTGGGAGAATAAAAGTGTATACATGTTGTTGAGTCCGCAAAGATTCCCCAAGTGATGTAATCCTTGAATCCATAGATTATAGTGGAGTGACTAGATAATAATTACTCAGGTTTTTTCCTTTGGCACAAGAGAAGTCCCATGTTGATAAGGCCATGGAAAGAAAACAAGGATGTGGGAGGCATCCAAAGGTGAAACAAGGAAATAGGGAATCCATAAGCCAAATAGAATTTATTGAACATCATGTCTAACTAGAGGAACCAATTCCAACAACATAGAGAGGATCTTCTCAAAGTCAATTCGCAATTGGCTTCAACCCGAGCAACTCGGCAAGGAAGGTGTCATGATTCTCAAGCTCAAGTTTCGTCAACCAACTTTGCTTGAAATGTGCCACCTAGAATCCCCAACCTAAAGCAGATAGTACCAACAAAGAATATAAATATATTAGATGACTAATTTTTATGTTTTAGATATCAATTTTTTTATTGTCTACCAAATTTGTAAGATTTAAGGCATCTTTTATAGGCAATATACTTATAGAAGTCTACAGATGTATGTTATAGGATTTTGATATAGAAGATTTGATAGGTTTAGAATCATATTGAATTATCCAAGAAACATGCTCTCTTAATACTGGATGTAATATGCTTTGCCTCATGTATAGATTATGCTAATATAATTTCTATCATTACTATTGTGTGTGCACGCATGTGTAGTATTACATTCAATTAAGAGTAGATTTGTCCTATCTCAAGCATTTTGATATTTTTGAAGAAAATAAGAATATCACCTGTCAAAAAATGAAGAGGGGATTTACCTTGTAATGTTACCTCCAAATATTTGAACAATTTGATTGACGAGATTCATGTGCCCATAGGGACCATACAACTTTAGGGTTGAAACATTTTCCCCAATGTTGATAGAAAATGTGTCATTTTACATTCCACCCAAAAACCAACCCTCACCATCGACTAAAAAAATTCCCAATCTTTCAAAAAGGAAGATAAAAACTCCATAAATTTCAACTTAACACATGAATTCTTCAAGCAAAAATACATCTAGCTTATAAAGTGCAAAAAATGTGCACAACATGTTTAAGGGCATTCTTAAGCCCTCTTGAATTCAGAGATGAAATTATCGTTTTTAGCACTATTTTGTAGGCTTCACTTGTCCTAAGTAGCCCACTAATTGTTAAATGTTCCCTCACAATCTCTTTCTTCGCTTGATATTTTCCTAGGGACATGCAATTTCTTCCAGCTATGATTTGGATGTCTTGATCTAAGGATAGCACCCCTTTCCTTCTCAATAGGATACTCTTGTTGGATAAAGGAACCTCAAGGTTTTTGTCCACTGGTTCACCCTTATGGGACAAAATTCTAGCTTCCTAACCTAAACCTTTTGATGATGAATCCCAAAACTCTTTGGAACTGCCTTTAGAGAAGACATCAAAAATAGACATCTTGATAGGGTTATCCAAAAACTACTTTGGAACCTCTACGATGCATGCCTTGACTTGCAATTGAATTTCTCCTTGAGGCTACTTCAAACTCATTGAAGATGGACAATCAATTCATGGTGCAGGATGAGGCAACGGCTCCAAACCCTGACCTTCATGAATTTCTAGCTTCAGATTTTCTAGAGAACATTTCAAATCGCTAGAGGGGATTGCATTTTTAACCCACATCTTCTTCCATAAAAACCACCCTTGGGGTTTTTACGGTCCTCCCACAAATGGCCAATTTGGTGACAAACACCATATATGAAGCACAATTTCTCTGCTTTAGTTGTTGATCTCATGACAGTTGTATATATTTTGGAAACATTTTTTTTAGATCTATTGTTGACTTTGTGCTACAAGCCTTAATGGTTGGTTATTATGTAAACATTGAGAGGTTATAATTTGTGGCAGCTGACTTTTAGGATGGTCTATTTGCTAACCTAGGTAGGTTATTTTGTACCAGAGGTGATAGTTCTACTGGATTGTATTATCACATGTCTCTTAGTACATCCTTTTTAAATACACACACTAATGTTTATATACAAAATGTAATTTTGTTTTCTATAAATGAAGTTATGGTTTTTTTTCCTTGGAAAAAAAATATGAGGGGGAGTTTCCAAAACTTCAACATCTAAATAAAAATCTAAGACTCCATTAAATATTATTTTATGGTAGCTACCCCTCTCTTAGTTCTAGTTCCACCAATATTTTAAACATTTTATAATCTTCTTTGACCAATTACTTTTCCTCCAAAGCAATGAAGTTCTCTAGCAAACTCTCTATTCCTTCTAGAAAATTGTTCCAAAGTTCCAATGGAAGACATGGTAACAATACCCAAATTTTTTATAGCAAAGTTGGTTTCTTCCTAGGGTTGAAACACATATTCTATCTCTTTAAACTAACCCATATGGACCCCATAACCAATCCTTTGTAACAAGGATTTCTACATAACTATAATTTTTTATCTTGAAACAAATCTAGCTATGAACGAACAAATAAAAGTCATGCAAATATCAATATTAATCTAACATTTCAAACATACCCTTTTTTGGAGTTCTGCAACCCTAATGGTCATGCGGCCATGAGGTAGACGGCGCGGAAAACCATGAATACAGTCAAAAAGGGGCACTAAAACCAAGAGATTACAGCGATGACATAGGAAGACAAGAGGGGAGAGATCCCCTCCTATAGAGATGCAGTGGCAGGAGAAGGACCGAGCAACAGAAAACTGGACGAGGAAATGAAGATACAGGGACCTGTCCTCAGAGCAAGATGGTAGGCAGGAAGTAGAGGCAAATGCTTACCGTGTGCGGTGGAAAAACTGAGATTCATTATTCCTATGAATAAACTCGAACGCTATAGAAGCTATATGAAGGACCACCCATTAATATGCAAGTTTATTTGCGTATGGACGTCAGAAAAGGACCTAACCAGATGGATACAGCATAAATGGAAACCCTGAAGCCACATAGAGCTAAATTTGGGCGCACGAGGCTTCTTTATGGTAATTTTCTCAAACCTGCAAGATAAAGAAAAAGTGTTTGAAAACGGTCCATATTTTCATAATAATGCAGGTCTATTCATGCAGTACTGGGAGGAGTGTTATAACCCTAATAAAGAGAAATGCCTAGCAGCTCCAGTCTAGGTAAGAATGTTCAGATTACCAATGGAATTTTGGGACCCTGAGATTCTGGAAGAATAGGATATACCATAGGAAGCTTTGTTAAAATAGCCGAATCAACAAAGAAGGGAAAATACACTTCTTTTGCAAGAATCTGCGTCTATAATAACATAGCCGACCCGATTCCGGAGGCAGTCAAGCTAGAATACCATGAGGAGGTGTGGCAGCAAGCGTTGGACTACGAGCACATCCCTTTCAGATGCAGAAAGTGTCATGAATATGGGCATCTTTTCAAGGAATGTCCTTTCAACACAAAAGAGGAAAAATGGAGAAGCAAGCAACAGAGGAAATATCAAGAAGATAATGAAGGGTTTCAGGAGATAAAATACAAAAAAAATACCTACAAAGGAAAACCCCAAGGAGGGCAGAAAGGAACAACCAGCGAAAACAAATAAGTCAAACAGATTTGAAATTCTATAGGTAGAAGAAAAGGACAAAGAAATTTGAATAATGGACTGTCAGGAAGAGAAAGAACAGGAGGGTAGCCCAAGCCAAGGCGCAAAAAATAAAAAGAGGAAAACGCAAAGTGAAACAACGGAAAAGGTAGGAAAGGAAAAGGGGGAGAATCAGGAAAGCAAAGTAATGGAAATCGATATCAATAGAGGGGAAGATCCAACGTCATAAGAAGAAATCCCAAGGAAACTTCTAGACGAATGGAGACACTTGGACAAAAGGTTTATCCCAGAAGAGGATAAAAAATTATGCAAGGAAACCTTTCAAAAATATAAGGAAAAACAAGACCATGGAAAGACAGAAATCACTGAGCAACTAGGCATCCAACCTGAAAATACCCAAGATCAACAAAGTAAAGCGAAAGGAGGAAAAAAAATAGGCAGGGGGAATATTCGGGAATCAATATAGATAATGGGGGAAATGCTAGTAAACACTAGAAGATTAGTACTGCTTTTAGTGGTTTTCCACCAAATAAACCCAACCGCCCAATGATAATTACATCCCGGAATATACGGGGACTTAACAGCAAAGGTAAACAGAGATACCTAGCAGAAAGGATAAAAGGAGAAAGACCCCAAATTATGTTGTTACACGAAATAAAAATAACAAGGGGGGAAAAGGAGGAGATCTTAACCAAAATCAAACCTACATATGAATGCATGACAATTGATGCAAATGGCAGTGCGGGGGGAATTGCAATTTTATGGAACCCTGCGGAAGTTACAGTCGACTACTGGATAGGAATGAAAAGGATTCTTTCTAGGAGATTCGGACTTATAGGCCATAGAGATAGGTTCTTAGTCTTGACAATTTATGGACCTCACATACCAGTGGAAAGAGGAAGTTTCCTCCTCCAACTGCAACAGTTAAGAAACCTGCACACAGAAAAGTTGTGGCTGATAATCAGCAACTTTAATATGACAACCTCAAAAGAGGAAACGAAAGGGGATTGCAAAGAGAAGAGCTAGACATGGAAAGATTCAGGGACATACAGTCAGAACTGAAAATGATAGATATACACACCATTAATAGGACCGGATGGATACACCTTGAAATTCTTCCAAGCCACCTGGAGCTTCATGAGTCAAGACATTGTAAATGAAGTGGAAGAATCTAGATGCACGAAAAGAATGCACCCAGCTTGGAATGCAACCTTCCTTGCCCTGATTTCGAAGACGAAAAAGGCTGAAAAACCTTAAGGCTTCAGACTAATAGCATTATGTAATATAATTTACAAAACCTTAGCCACTATAATGGTGAATAGACTCAAATCCATCCTCTCAGAACTGATATCAGAGGAACAAACAGGGTTCGTGAAAGGGAGACAAATAGTGGACGGAATAATAGTTGCTTAAGAAGCAATCCATTCACTGAAAAATTCAAAACACAAGGGAATGATGATCAAACTAGACCTAGCTAAAGCATATGACAGGCTAAGCTTGGAATACCTCCAAAAAATCCTAAAAGCTTATGGTTTCGACGACAAATGGATAGAATGGGTAATGTCTATGATAACCACGCCAGTTATGTCCATAATGCTAAACGGGATACCTACATAAGCCTTTAACCCATCTAGAGGACTCAGACAGGGGGATCCTCTCTCCCCATTCCTATTCATAATAGTTGTCGATGATCTGGGAAGACTAATAAAAGCAAGAGTGAATAGCGAACAGCTAAAAGCACTCAGATTGTGGGGAGAAGAATTACCCCTAACACATCAACAATTTGTAGATGACGTCATGATGTATGGACAAGCCAATCTCAAAGAAGCAAAGCAATTAGTGGAAATCCTTGGATAATTTACAAAAGCAACAGGTACAGAGATAAAGAAAGACAAAACGGAAATCTATTTCTTCAATACTCCAATGACTTCCCAATCATTTCTAGCTAGAACCATGGGTTTTCGAACAGAGAAGTTCCCCACTAAATATCTAGGCATCCAACAAAGCAATAAGAAAAACAGAATTGCTAACTAGGGAGGCTTGATAGGAAAGATACAAAGAAGAATGGATAACTGGACTTTCAAGGCTCTGAACACCCCAAGCCGCATCATTCTCCTCAAATCGTCCTCCAATCAATTCCAAATTATCAAATGACTAGCCAAGCTATACCAAAAACAATATGCCAAAAAATGGTGGAAATCTTCAAAAAATTCCTATGGCAAGGGACAAATAAAACTAAAAAGTAGGCATTGCTATCATGGAAATGGCTAAGTAAAACATTAACAGAAGGAGGATTAGGGTTGCGAGATTCTTATATCCTAAACCAGGTAATGGGGGCAAAATTGTGGTGGAGATGGATACAAGGAAGAGAAGATTTGTGTAAAAAGTTGTGGGAGAAGAAATATGAGATGGTCAGAATCTCCTGAATGAAAATTGAGAAGCCAATCAGAAAAGGAAGGATCCACAATTTGGAACCTGGCAAGATCAAATAGGGACCTGATAAGAGAACATAATTTCTGGGAAATAAGAGAGGGCGACAAGGCGAACTTCTGGGATGAGGCATGGCAACAAAGAGGAAAACTTCGTCAGCAACTGCAACTCCAAGAAATTCACCAGTTTACCACCCAATTGGAGGAAAACACAGTCCAGAACCACTAGCTCCCCGATAGGGAAGGATACCGGAGAAAATGGAAAACACAAGAAGACTGGCAAGAACCACCAGAAACAGAACAATGGGCAAACTACAAAAAGGAGTTGGAGACATGGAAAATCATGGTAAAATAAGGGACGGACATCATAAGATGGGGAAAAAGAATTAAAGGGATGTTTATGACAGTACAAGGATACTACATAAAGGTGGGCAACACTAGCAATCCTGAAACCAAAAAATGGGACAGAATTTGGAAAATGAAAACTTGGCCAAAGATAATGTTATTTACCTAGATAATGTTCCACGAGCGAGCTTTAACCTAGGATCGGTTGTGAAGGAAGGGGACACAAGGTCCATCATGTTGCATACTCTGCCAGGAACAAGAAGAAACAATGGAACACCTGACTAACTCCTGTCAAGTCAGTAAAATCCTGTGGTGAAACCACCAACAGCTTTTCGAGATCGGCGACAGAGATACAAGCAGTATGAAATTAACAGTAGAAAATTAGAGGAGTAAACCATACCAAAATGCAATCCTGAATAAAGCTTGGAATCTCTCCATAGGGTTCATTCACCCTGTGGAACATATGGAAAGAAAAGAATCGGTTGATTTTTAAGGATGAAGGTAAAGCAACGAAGGATATATGGAACCAAACAGTGCAGAACATAAGAGAAACCATAAGCCTAGAGAAGTGGAACGACGAAGACTAGAAAGCAGACCAAACAGAGACATGAATTCTGAATCGTCTGTAGCTAAAATTAAGCATAACAGACATGGCTACAAGGAAATATAAGGCCAAAGAAGTAGAAGACAGAGTACTATAGGAATCCGCAACAGAGATTCACAAAACTGAATTTTGACGGAGCGGCAAAAGGAAACCCCGAGGAGCAGGCATTGGAGGAATATTCAGGGATGACAAAGGAAGAACACTAAGGGTATATGTGATGGACTATGGAAATGCATCAAACAATGAGGCAGAATTCCATGCGCTGAACAAGGGGATAGAAATAGCCATACAAGAAGGGTATCAGAAACTCCAAGTAGAAGGAGATTTGAAACTAATGATAGACATACTCAAACAATTAGAGCACGGAGCATCAACAGAGAAGTTGAGTCGCAGCTGGCGGACTGCATGGATAATCAAAGAGATAAGCAAACTATTGAGAAGGATAGCATACATACTACCTTCCCATATAAGATGAAAAAGGAATTCACCTGTCGATTGCTTAGTGAACTAGGGATGCAGGAAGGGAGACCAGCAACTAGACGCAAGCGGGGCAGAGCTAAATAAAGGAGGAAATGGCACAACTGATACAAATCATAGAACAAGATAGGAATATGAGCGATCATCTACAGAATTCAAAGAGAAAACACCGGAGCGGAGAGGGAAAAGGACAGACGCAGGAAAGGACAGGGGAAGACAGATGATCGGCAGGATGACAGAGCAGGGCAGAGGAAGGACAAACCCCGAGAGTACGGGGGATGAGCCGAAAAGGTATGTTAGAGGAGAGGGCAGGACAGAGAAATCGAAGACGGGTAGAGGAATAAAGACAAGTGGCAGAGTAGAGTCAGAAATACTACGGCAAGAGCAGCCGAGAGAGGAAAGAAGTTAATGCAGGACAACAGTGGACAAGACATGAGGGCAGCATCCCAAGGCAGGAGGGAAGGGATGTGTGTCGAGGAAAAAACAGCACAGTTGGTGGTAAAGACAAGAGCCAGGAACAAAAAAGAGATAAATATCAAGGAAAAGAGGAAAGGGGCATTATGCATGCAGACGAAAACAAGGAAAGGTGACGAGAAAGGAAGAGGAGGCAGCGAGAAGACGAAGGAGGAAGAAAGACGAAGCTTAGTAAGCGGGTATGTAATACCTCTAGCCCTAACTCTTGAAAGCTTAAAATGTTTGAAAAGTAGGTTAGGATATTGGTATTATAAGCAACCATGGTATCGTTATATCAATTGCTATAGCAATCTTAGTGGAATGAAAGAAAAAGGAACCAAAGAGATCTCGTTTGCTCTAGACATAGAGAATCAGAGGAGAGGCAGAGAACTCAATGAGAATGAGGGCATACCTGAGCAAAATTTCAACAATCCCCACCTCAAAATATGGGTCCTGGCATGATTCATTGGAGTGAAAAGCAGAATGCCTGTAGCTCTGAGAGAAGAAAGCTAGGAAAGGAAACCCAGATCTCCAGAGAGATGGCACTACATCCTAGGGAGAGGCGAGGGAGAGAAGCCTGCAGAAACCCTGCTGAAAAGCTTGAGAAAATTGAGTTAAGGGGAGGCCTCTTCTACCTAAAACTAAGCAAAGGTGAGGCCCCGGGAGAGGAGAGGCAAAAAAAGCAGGAGAGGAATTTCTGCGGGGGATGGGAAAAGAAACGTAACCACCGATACCCTATGACCCATAGAATTAAAAAAGATGGAGCCAGATTCAGTTTGGTAGGAAACCAAACGCCAGGAAACTCAAGAAAAATGGGGGGGAACCAGGGAAAATGATATAAACCAATATAATATGGCTGGCATATGCTTTGATTCTATAATATATTGATTCCTACATGGAAGGAAACCTGAAGGAAGTAAGGGACTAGATTAATCGCTGGGAGCGATATCTAAGAGACAATCTTAGATACAGAGACATACCCATGGAGGAATAGGGAAGAATGGTGCAAGAACCAGGGACTACGAACGGAAGACAATCCCTATACAAAAAGGCCCTGCACCAGTACTGGATCATGAAAAATGTAGTGGCACAAGCCATGACCCTCCACCGTGAGCACATGGAAGGAGAAGTATTTGACAAACGGGAACACAAAAAGGAGGACCCAGTCTGAGCTGAACTTCTAAGGGAAATAGCAGCCATACAAATACAGACTTACCGGAACAATCTTGCCTTGGGAAGAATCAAACAGGCCCTGAAAGTGATAAAGTGGAAAATGGAACAGAGATGCGAGATGCCAGGATCCAATGCAAAGGCACTAGCTTCGGTAGTATCCTCAGATGAAGAATGATCAAGTGCACCAAAATGTTTTGATTTTTGAATTGAAATTGATGAAGAAAACAAGCATGTTTATTTGGATCTTTAGATATAGCAGTAGAGACAGTCGACATAGAAATAGTGGATGGCTTGTTATGAACTTATTCAAATTTTGGAATAGATTTAACGCTGACCGATGGTCACCTAGTTTCCTTCGCGCAGGTGATTACCCAGAGCAAATGGATGTAAAAAACTTTTGAAAATAGATAATACAAAGAAATCTGCCAAGTGCACAAAAAAAAGAGTCATGCAAATATCCAAGAATAGGTAATTGAGCTTCTTCCATCCACAACTTCAAGGATTCCCCCTTTGCAATTTCCCCATAAATCTCCCTACAAGCACCTTCGCCATCAAACCCTCAATCTCAAACAAACCTTCATGAAAACCAACTACCATGTAAACTCCTTTATATTAACTCTTATAAACTTCTTTTATGAGGGCCTAAAACCCATTTTCCCTCAAAATTGAGTCACCTTCAAAGCTCCCTTACTTATCAACAAGAAACTTCTTTATACATTGTACCATCACAAGAGTCTTATTACCTCCTAACCCTTGGCTCAAGTTCACCAATTCAACAACTAAATAAGATTTATCAACATGCACAAATCCATAGCTCAAATGCCTAAAGTGTGATGAGAAGGAAACATTGCAAATTCATGTCAAAAAAACCATTTTTCTAGATATGAGGTCAATCCAAAATTGGCAAGAACCTTTATTTTCCATTCTTCCAAAAACCTTACATGTCCCATCCCATTTGGAGACTTGCCTTCAACTACATGCCTTCCACCTGGCATAACAGTTACCATATTTTAATCCACATTCACTGAAAACAAGGCTTCATTTAAGGACATAGACCTAAAGACCAAAATGAGATTCAAGTGTCACCGTCACCATAGTCCACCAACTTCCAATCTTCCTCCGTGAAGGTGAGTACAAGGATTCTACCCATACATACTTTCACCGTAAGTCTAATCACATGGAAGACACGGTTGTGAGAACCCTAAAGCAATATACATCTCAACCCCATATTTTTCTATCTCCAAGATTTGATCCATTGCATTTAGAAACTAATAAGGATCTTCAAAAATTTCTACTTGTGGCACTACTAAAAATATGGAAGCTCCTTTGAAATAGATCAATACAAAAGTTCACCATTACCCGTGTTTTTGCAATTCATGAAATCAAATTTAAAAGATGGAATTGTGTTAGGTACCCTATTTTTCCTTCTCCATATTTCTATCATTTAACAATTGGAGTCATCTATACTCTCTTCTTATTATTCTTATATAATTGTTTGTAATTCTAAAAATATTTATTAATATATATATATATATATATATGAATTGTAAAACTTACTTCATCAAAATAGTCTTGTAACACCACATTATTTGTATCACAATAATGAATGAAAAATTCACTCAAAATGATTTGTTATTCTAGCTTTAAAATCTCATAAAACATTGATATATTGAGAAACCACCATACCTAAACAAAGCCTAAATTTAGATGCTTAAAAAAATAATATAAAGTTAAATTTCAATTTGTATAAAGTCAACCACATCCCAAGTTGGCAATTCTACAAAACATTCCAAAAGCGAAATGCAGGCTACACGTAATATTCTATATGGATTTTAGTTTTACTAGTTGTTAACCTCTAATTGAAATGAAAGGACTCATATAAATTAAAAAATAGTTGTTAACCTCTAACTGAAATGAAAGGACTCATATAACTTAAAAAATAATAGGTAAAGCTAAATTTCAATTTGTATGAAGTCAATCACATCCAAAGTTGGCAATTCTACAAAACATTCCAAAAGCAAAATGTAGGTTACATGTAATATTCTATATGGATTTTAGTTTCAATAGTTGTTAACCTCTTACTTTTAGGATTTAAAATTAATATATATATAATAATATAAATGATTGTAAAACTTAGTTCATCAAAAATAACTTTGTAACACCACATTATTTGTATCACAATAATGAATGAAAAATTCACTTGAAATGATTTGTTATTTTAGCCTAAAACTCCCATAAAACATTGATATATTGAAAAACCACCCTACCATACCTTATTACATTTTAAAAACACCATATCTAAACAAAGCTTAAACTTAAATGCTTTTAAAAATAATATATAAAAGTTAAATTTCAATTTGTATAAAGTCAACCACATTCAAAGTCAGCAATTCTGCAAAACATTCCAAAAGGGAAATGCAGGCTATACATAATATTCCATATATATTTTAGTTTTACTTGTTGTTAACCTCTTACTGAAATGAAAGGACTAGTATAATTTAAAAAATAAAGCTAAATTTCAATTTGGATAAAGTCAAATTTCAAAACTTAGTTCATCAAAAATAGCTTTGTAACACCACATTATTTGTATCACAATAATGAATGAAAAATTCACTCAAAATGATTTGTTATTTTAGCCTTAAAATCTCATAAAACATTGATATATTGAGAAACCACGCTACCATACCTTTTTACATTTTAAAAACAGCATACTTAAACAAAGCTTAAACTTAGATGCTTAAAAAAATAATATATGAAGTTAAATTTCAATTTGTATAATGTCAACCACATCCAAAGTTGGCAATTCTGCAGAACATTCCAAATGTGGAATGCAGGCTATACATAATATTCTATAAGGATTTTAGTTTTACTAGTTGTTAACCAACCTCTTACTGAAATGAAAGGACTAGTATAACTTGAAAAATAATATATAAAGCTATTTCAGGACTAGTATAACTTGAAAAATAATATATAAAGCTAAATTTCAATTTGCATAAAGTCAACCACATCCAATTCTACAAAACATTCCAAAAGTGAAATGCAGGTTACACATAATATTCTATCTGGATTTTAGTTTCACTAGTTGTTAACCTCTTGCTAAAATTAAAGGATTCATATAATATTAAGTTTTCAAAAGAAATTAAAATCAGCTCTCCGCTTGTTTAGTTTAGTTCTTCTCTAATAATGTTAATGTTTGATGCTCCTTGAAATTATGTATCTAAAAACTTGTTGCTGGTTAATTTCAATAATTATATATTTGAAAAGTTATAAAAGATCATTGTCAAGACAGACACCAAATTAGTATATGAAACCCCTTTGTGGAACAAACACCCCCCTCAAAACAATTATTGAACTACTAAAATCTACAAAATTATAACACCCCTCAAAACAATTATTGAATTACTAAAATCTACAAAATTATACACTCTATGCTCTTGACTTTTCTTTCTTTTAAAATTCATAAAATTCAGTGCCAAAAATTCAGTGCCAGATTAATAAATAATTATTCTTGACATTTCTTTCTTTTAAAAATCAGTCCCAAATTAATAATTACGAGTGTTCTGACGTTTTCTCGTTATTTGAAATCAAAGTGACATGACTTTTGTTAATAATTTCATTCCAGATTAATATAATTATGATTATAAAAGCCTTTTCTTTTGTTAAAAATTTTGATGATTATTTTATATTAACATTCTAAAGTTCAAAAAGAAAAAGAAAAAATGATGTCTATACCCAGAATATTGTTAATAATTTCATTCCAGATTAATATAATTATGATTATAAAAGCCTTTTCTTTTGTTAAAAATTTTGATGATTATTTTATATTAACATTCTAAAGTTCAAAAAGAAAAAGAAAAAAATGATGTCTATACCCAGAATAGAATAAAGAGGCAAGATATTCCGCTGAAACATGGATGTTTAAAAAAGAAACAAAAAAAATCTCAGAACTAGCAAGTGGAATCTTATAGTTTTGTTCAAAAGAGTGAAAATTCATAGTAGAAATTACAGCAGAGCCTTCTGACCTTTATAATTAGTGTTGTTTTCCAAAGATGGGGGTAAAGACAAAACAGCAAGACACCAATGGTTTTTCTCTGCTAACTTGTACCTGACAAAAATGAGATAGATTTATCTATTCAAGCAATAATTCATGAGTTTCGTACCTGGAGGGGGCAGGGTGGATTGTCAAATAAGGGAAAGACACCATTGGTTTTTCTCTGCTAACTTGTCCCTAACAAAAATGGGGATTTATCTATTCATACAAAAATTCATGAATTTTGTAATTGGAGGGGGCAGGGTGGATAGACGTATACCAGAGGGGAAGTAATGAATTGAAGTAGAAACAAACAGAGCTAACACAGAAACCAAAGATAATCCCGCAAATTATACAGAGAAATTATGCACCACGAAAATTGGGCTTGCACAACAATACGTTTAAAATATTTAAAAGCACTTGCACAAGAACTGCACTTTGTGATTCCATCAAGTTCAGCACAAAAAAAAATGCAACTTGATCTTCGCAAGAAAGATGAAGGAAAGATTTGGCAAACAAAAATGCTTATTCCTGATATAAAATTATGAATTTCACATTTTCTAACGGTAAAAACTATATATTTTATCCCAAAAGAATGAATTCGCTGGTTACAAAATCAAAATTATTGCAATACCTTTTGCCCGGACCCACCGTAGAATTAGATGGGAGAAACACAAGAATAACTCTCAGTCAACAACTGAAAATTGGGACCAAACTCGTAGATATTGACATGTTCTAGATTTCCTAACCTTTGTGATATTGATTATTTCCTTTTTAGTGCGGCTCGTAGTTTCAACAAATTAGTAAATTACCATAAGCCCAATGCTTTCCACCATACTCCTCCAAGTCCAAGCCAAATAACGATGTTCACTATAGAGATGAGGAAGCCATAACCCCACCATTGAGCCAAAGGTACATAGTTAGCTCCATAGAAAACAGGTGCTGATCCTATACCATAATGTGTAAGGCCTCCCATAAGATTTGAAAGAAAAGAAAGAACCATTGCCCCAAATAAAGGTGGGGTCCCTAGAGCACTTGCGACGGATAAAAAGGCAGTAAACATTGCCCCAATATGCGCTGCACCACTTGCAAAGAAGTAGTGAGAATAAAAGTACAGCAATACCAATATTCCAAAAGAAAGTTGCCATGACAGACCAAGTCCACCAACAACCTGCAAGACAACCAACTAATTGTTAGATGTCAATACACACTAGATCAAGGAATGAGGACAGAAGCCACTGCAAAACAACAGAAAATGCATAAATAGACATACCTTCACAACAGTCTGGCTAAACCATGAAATAAGGCCATATTTGTTTAGATAGCCTGCCATTGCAATAAGTGCAGCAAACCATGTAAGAGTGTCCCACGCTACTGATTCAGCCAAGCACTCTTTCCATGTCACAACGCCTGTGCAGAGCAGGACAGACAAACCAAGGATAGCTGCAGTAACAGCATCCACCTTCAGCATTCCCCCAAAAATCCAAAGACCCACCTGCCCAAAACGCCAGCATCCTCATAACATGTTATCACTTGGAAGAGTTTGAAAGGACATTAATTCTACAAGTCCTATCAGATTCCCCATAATCTTGTGTTCCTTGATTCCACTTTATAATGCAAGTGCAAGTAAAGACAAAATGAGCCAAAATATCCCCTCGATGATTGATCCAACAATCATGGGCTCACAATAGACGAATAATGACTTCTCAAATCAGGAGTCTCTACAGACCCAAGCACTATAAAATAACAAAATAGACGTTCCGCAAGTATCAAGAGCAGATGTGATAATGTTCTAAAAGTGCCATTTCATGCAAAAGTTAAAACATTGTTGAAACTTGAACAGGACTTTTAATAATTCATTTTCTTCGATATGAAGATAAAAAGTTCAACATTTTCTACTAGAACCATTGTTGTGATATTTTCTAATAAAACATTTTGAAATCTGAAAAGAAGAATTCAAGACTTCAAATACTTTGTAATAGAGACAAGTTGAACAGGACTTTTAATAATTCATTTTCTTCGATATGAAGATAAAAAGTTCAACATTTTCTACTAGAACCATTGTTGTGATATTTTCTAATAAAACATTTTGAAATCTGAAAAGAAGAATTCAAGGCTTCAAATACTTTGTACTAAAGACAAGTTGATAAAGGAAGAATAATATAAAACAAACATTTGAAAGCCCATAAACATGCAAATTCCTCAGATTTTATAATCGCCAACTTTACGACTCTGATGGCGCTTCTAATTGCACCAAGGGAAGCAGGGCACACACTATCTGTGTAATGCTTATAAACCCAAGCTTTTAAAAAAGTTAAGCTTCTGATGTTCATGCAAAAAAAAAACACAAGTAAATTTTTAAGCATGTAGAGTTTTGCACCTCAGCTATGTTATTCTGATCCCTCTCAGTGTTTAATAGGCCCGAGGTTAAGGTGCATATATGCCAGCTACTAGGAGGTCAAACAGAACAAATTTAGTTTCCCTTGCCAAGAAAATTTTCATTTAAAACAGAGCTACGTGCCAAAGCATGGGAGGTGGTCTTGGACGAATGGAACAAGGGAGGTACTTGACTCCCTCTCAACCACAAAGAAGAGTAAGGCGAACACTGTAGTGAGGTTGAGGGATGAACCCAACTGTCTTGGGGAAATGCATGAGGACATTTTGCAGAAAGAAGAGTCTGACAGAAAGGATTTCCATGGACATGACCTGGTTGAGGCAGCGTGATGGATTCCTGAGCCAAGTTGCAAGAAGATATTTCAGACTGCTTAGTTGCAAGTTTATGTCAAAAAAGATTGTTTAGATTTCAGAGTAGGCTAGATATGTCTTAGGCATTTGCTTAGCTCGTAAGATATGTTGCTTGACTATTCCTCCATAGACAGTTGAGAGACTTGTGGAAGATGATAGATGACTATACCAGCTCTCTTTTCAAAAGAAAAATGTTGTATCTTTGTAGCACAGGACAGATTGTGCAGTTGGTGTCTTATCCAGATTACGGATTGTATTGTACTATGCATCTTTATTTATTTATGATGTGCGATATGTTTCTTGACTATTCCTCCATAGACAGTTGAGAGACTTGTGGAAGATGATAGATGACTATACCAGCTCTCTTTTCAAAAGAAAAATGTTGTATCTTTGTAGCACAGGACAGATTGTGCAGTTGGTGTCTTATCCAGATTACGGATTGTATTGTACTATGCATCTTTATTTATTTATGATGTGCCTGGGGGGGTGTTAGCTTTTTGAGTTTTCTAGTAGTAGTCACTTATCTGTTAGCTGCTGATCTGTTATTGAAAGTTTTCTTAATAAGAGAAAACAGCCGGTTATGTAAGTGGTATTCTTTGTGCTTCCTAACCTGGCTAACTGTAACTGTCTCTAATATATCACATGTGTGCTCTAAGTATTTCTAAAGGGTTAGATTCACGTTCTGGTGGGTTTTATGCAGCTATAACAGAGGCATTAGAGGAGAACAAACAGATTTGAATGATCAATTGACTGAAATAAGAGACAATTGTATCTCTATTTTTACTTCAACAGAGAGTTGAAGTATTGTTGCACACTGAGTGTCTGCATCCAATCAGTATCAGAGTATCAAGAGCACTCGGGCAAGGAAAATGACACAGGATTTACTGTGAATTGAAACTGGAGAGGTAGATGCAATGGAGATTAGAAAACACTTGTTGCCACAGAGACCAGACTACAGCCTGAAGATTTTGAAGATGAACCTGGGGTGCAAAGGGCTCCCCATTCAAGCTCAAAATACCATGGAAAGGTTAACTGAAGCAGTTTTCAAGAAGGGAACGAAGGGAAAAATAGAGGTATAAACTCAAGCCAATTTGTTTATGTGTTGGGTTTATAACTTGGATAGATATTTTTAAATGGATGGGACTGTGGAAGAGGACCACAAAGAATGAAAATTGCAGTGTCAAAATTGAAGTCCTATCACGGAATAATTGGCAGAATCACAGAAAAAGGCAAGGCAAGGAAAAGGATAGGCTTTGGCCTAAGATGTTGAAACATTTGGGGGCGAAGATTTTACTTTCAGATTACTAACAGAAATTGAACAAGAATTTCAAATCAAGGGAAAGAAAGCACTCTGTCCAATTTTATACAGAGTAGTTCACGAGGCTGCAAATCAGAACTAATTTCCAAGGTGATGAAGTGCAATTAGCAGAAAGATATGTCAATGGTCTCAGGTTCCAGCTCCAAAATGAATTTGCATTAGTTAAGACCATTACAGAGGATGAAGGTGCTCCATATACTCTAGAGGCTGAGGGAAAATGGAATAAGAACTGAAAAATAGGGCAGAAGAGATGGGTCGTACTTCAATTAGAGAGCACCTCCAAACTTCCTAAGTTAGAAGAGCCAAAGACTACCAAAATATGAGGCCTAACTGCAGAGGAAGGGAAGGCTTAAAAGGCAGGGATAAAAGGATTTGGAGATCAAACACCCTTGAGATGCTTGATTTCCAATGCACATAAAGCCCAGGAATGTCCTCGAAACCTCAGAGCTGCTAACAAGGAGAAGAAAGTTGAGTCTGAACAGGCGAGATATTAATGGTGCAAAGAACTTTAGTAATGAAGAGCCAAAAAAGAAGAAAAATGTGAGGCCTAGCTGCAGAGAAACTTGAGGCTTAAGAGGTAGGGATCTAGAGGATTTGGAGATCAAGCTCCCTTGGGGTGCTTAATTTCCAATAAGCCACATAAAGCCCAAGAATGTCCTCTAAACCTCTGAGCTACTAACAAGACAAAAATAACACAAGAAGAATCACATGGAGTGGAAGTTGATTCTGAAGCAGGAAAGAAATTGATGCTGCAGCGAACTTTAGTGAAAGGAAGCAAAATAGGTCCCAAAAGATGACAGGGGTAGAGAGAATGTCTTCCAACCTAGGTGCAAGTGCAAGAAAAGGAAGCAAAGCAGGTCCCAAAAGATGACAGGGGTAGAGAGAATGTCTTCCAAACTAGGTGCAAGTGCGAGAAGAGGGTTTGTACCGTGATCATTGATAGATGATCCACTAATCATCTGGTAGGAACTTAAATTGTCTAGAAACTCTAGCTGATCCTTATTAACCCTCTTGGTTAAGAAAAGATCAGGGTACGTTAGTAGACAGCTCATGTTGGGTTGCTTCAATATTGGGCCATACAAGAATTGGGTGTTTTGTTATGTAATACTGATTGTATGCTTGTCACCTTTTGTTGGGGAGACCTGGCAATATTATAGGAATGTCATCCAACATGTTCTGGAAAATACATATAAAGTGCAGCATGAGCCCAGACAAGAATTTTGTTATTTGTTATAATCTATGTCCTACAAATGGGAAGAGGTTAAATGAGGAAATTCCACTAGAGGTTCAAGGCTTGCTCAATGAATTTTCAGACATAACCCAGCTTAAGTACCACCTGCACTGATTTGATCCCTAATGCAAGGCTACCCAACTAAAGCTGCTTATAGGTGGACTCCACTCAAGAATGAAGTAATGAGGCATCAAATTTCTGAATTGTTGGAAAAAAAAAATCATAAGGGAAGGTATGAGTTCTTCTGCTGTACCTACTCGTTTTTCCCCTTAGAAAGAGATGAGAAATGGAGATTGTGTGTGGATTTCAGAGCAATTAACAAGATTACTGTTAAGTACATGTACCCATTACCCAGAATGTGTATTATATTTTAGACTGTTTAGCAAGCACAGAGATCTTCTCCAAGATTGATTTTAGAATTGGTTATCGCCAAATCCAAATCTGACAGGAGATGAATAGAAAAGAGCATTATGTATGAATGCCAAATGGTTGGTCATGTCATTTGGGCTGTCCAATGCTCCAGCTACCTTTATGTGGACTATGAATCAGGTCTAGAGACCATTCATTGGAAATTTTGTTATAGTTTATTTTGATGACAATTTTAATATTTAGCAATAACATGGAGGGACATATCGAACATTCAAGAGCAGTGTTGAACATTCTGCCAGCTAAAAGATTGTTCCTCAATCTAGGTAAGAGTGAACTTTGTATGGAAAAAAAAAATCGGTAAAACGTAATTTCAACGAGTAGATTCAATATAAATCTGGAAAAAGTAAAGCCTGTTCTTGAGTGGCCTTCTCCCAAAAGTAACATAAGTGAAGAGCTGCCATAAATTTGTGAACCTCTACAAGAAGTTCATTAGAAATTTCAATGGCATTAGTGCACTATAACATATTGTACAAAAGGGAAAGTATTCGTGGGCCAAAGCAGGTAAAAGAAGTTTTGAATGGCTGAAAAAGAAGGTAACCAAAGCTCCAATCCAAACAGGTCTCCTTTTTGAAGTCCTATACATTTGTTGTGAAGCATCAAAGTGGAACAACAATGTCGTGGCCAATGCATCAAGTCAAGGGCATCATAGCTTAGTCACCATGAGAAATGGAGCTAGTTGGTTTGAAGAAATGAAGGGTGAATAATAAATATACTGCTAATCCATGTTTCAGCAAGTTTTATAAGAATCTCAGTGCCTCAAGAAATAACTTATTTGAAGACTATGTACTGGCTGATGAGTTCTATTTAAAGGTATGCAGTTGTACATTCCCAATGGATCCAGAAGGTTCTGCAGTTGTAATTTCAAAAATTGCATTCCGGAGGTTTAGTTGTACACTTGGAATGGATAAGATTGACCTATGTGAAGCTTTTTTTGGCCAAAAATAAGGAGGAATGCCAGTAAATTTGTTACTACTTGTCAAATTCGTCCGTTTGCTAAAGGAGGGAAGCAAAATATCAGGTTATATACATCCATATCTGTGCCTGAGAGACCATAAACAGATACTTCGATTGAGATTGTCTTGGGGCTGCCACAAACTCAGAGAGGCAATGACTCTATCTTTGTAATTGTGGATCAGTTTTCTAAAATGGCTCATTTCCTTCTACACAAGAAAACTAGTGATGATAGTAAAAAAAAAAAGAATTATTTTATTTTCAAAGAGATTGTGACCAGGATACTAAATTCCTTCTTTTGAAGAGCCTTGTGGAAGAAATTGGACAGCAAGTTACAGTTCAGCTCAGTATATCATTCCCAAACAGAGTCAAACAGAGGTAGTAAATAGAAGCTTGGGTAATATGTTACAAAATCAAATTGGCACAAGCTCAATTTGCATACAACTCCAGTGCTAACAGATCTACAGGTACATCTCTTTTCCAAGTTATTTATGGAGATAATCCCAAGGGGGTAGGTAGATCTACTTGATTTGCCTGAGAGGATAACAACAAGCAGGAAAGAGAATGTGTTTCATGAAATAAGAATGAGCTATAGTGCACTTTGGAAAGGAAAGGTACCCTCAAAAGAATTATAACAAGCTCAAACCTAAAAAGATTGGGCTTTGCCCAGTTTTCAGTCGAATCAATGACAATGCCTATCTTTTGAAGTTGACTGAAACTTTAGATATCAATCATGTTTTCAATGTTACAGACATTCATCCTTTTCAAGCTGGAATAAAGGATACAGAGATTACGTAAGTGCACGAATTTAGTCTAAGTCTCAAGGTTCATATTTTAAAGCATTGGGGAGGATGATGCATTCCCAAGCCCAGCAGCTATGAGATATTTTAGAGATTGCTTGCCCACCAATTTATGCCAAAAATACTTTCGCTTAGCTGTCGCGGTAGATAAGATATGTCTTGAGCTTTCGCTTAGCTGCCAGGATATGTTTCTTGGCTCTTCCTCTATGGGCAGTTAAGAGGTTTGTGGGAAATAATAGATAATCCATATTTCAATTTTCAAAAGATAATTGTAGAATGTGTAGAGTAGGTCAGATTGTGCAGTTGGGGACTCTTCTCCAGATTACGGACATTATTGTATGATGTGTTTTTATTTATTTTATGAGTGTGCCTGGAGGAGATTAGTTTTTTTGTGTTCTCTCAGTAGTAGCATCTGGTCTGTAACTGGTGGTTTTCTTGAATAATAGAAAAAAAGTGTTCTGCAACTGGGTATCTTTGTGCTTCCTATCCTAGCTAACTGTAACTGTCCACAATATATTGCTGTGTGTTGAAGTGTTTTCTACAGGTTTAAGATCACATTCAGGAGAGTTTTATGCAGCTATAATAGAGGCATTACAGCAGAAGCATTAGATTTGAAGGATCAATTGACTGAAAGAAGAGACAATCAATTGTACCTCTATTTTTACTTCCGCAGAGTTAAAGTATTGTCGCAAACTCACAGTGTCTGCATTAGTGTCAGATTACCATCAGCTGTGCAAGGGCTGGCATGGTTTAGCAGATGATACCAGTTGCAACCTGCAGTACAGTCTTGTTGGTTCCTAGCACTGCTAGTGGGATAATGTTCAAGAAATGCAATTTCAAGATTCAAAAGTTGAAAGATTGCTTCAAATGAGAGAGGCTTTTTAATACTTCTTTTTCTTCAATATTATATGTAAAAGTCCTACATTTTTCGAGCATCTTCTGCTAGACCAATGTTCTAATAATTTATCATCATACATTTTGAAGCGAATTTATGTCCAAAAACAAGAGAATTCCAGAGCTGGCATCCTTTCTAATAAAGACAAGTTGATAGAGGCAGTAGCAGTACAAGATAGAGCAAATTCTATCTTCAAGCAACTTTGAGTTTCTAATTGCACCGACAGAAGCTTATAAACTGAAACTTAGAGAAAAGTTGAAGTCGGAAATGTATTATTTATTATAATAATTTAATTTAAATAATTTTAATTCTTTTTAAAAACACTAAACTTTTAAGCATGCAACAGTTGTCACCTCAGTTTTCTTAATCAGATCACTCAGTGATTAATAGCCTAAAAAGGTTAAGCTACATCTGTGCTAGTTACTAAGTTTTGATGTACCTCCAAACAGAACATATTTAGTCTCTGTTGACATAAAATTTTTAATTTAAATAAAAGCTATATGCCAAATCATGGGAGAAGGTCTTGGATAAATAGATGCATAGGAAGAGAAAAGGCACCTGCTCCCTCCTCACCCACACAGTTCCTGCTCCAGACACTGGCGGGGTTTCACCAGCACAAGGGGAATGGCATGCTGATGGTGAGTGAGAGTGCCGAGGACATTGTTGTGAAGTTGAGGGATGAACCCAAGTTGGTGAAATGGATAGAGGCATTTTGCAGAAAAGAGTGTGGAAGAAGGGGGTTCCATGGAGATAAACTGGTTATGTCTTCGGCTTCTGCTTTAGCTGCCAGGATATGTTTCTTGTCTTTTCCTCCATGCGCAGTTGATAGATTTGTAGGAAATGATCAATGATTATAGCAAGCCTTGTTTTTCAAAAGAAAATTATTGAATATCTGTGACTGTAGCATAGGACAGATAGTGCAGTTGGAGAATCTTATCCAGATTATGGACTGCATCAAATTATGCATCTTTATTTATTTTATGAGTTCCTGAAGGTAAAAGAGTTGTTTAAGTATCCCGGGTAGTAGGAACATGTCTGTAATTGGTAGCTTTCTTACGAAGAGAAAATAGCAGGTTCTGTAACTGAAATTTTTTGTGCTTCTTAACCTTGCTAATTGTAACTGTCCCCAGTATATTGCTGTATGTTGAGTGTCTTTACAGGTTTAAAATCACAGTCTGGAGGGTTTTATGCTACTAGAACAGAGACATTATTGCAGAACCAACATACCTGAAGGATCAATTGACTGAAAGGAAAGACAGTCAATTCTATCTCTATTTTTACTCAAGCAGAGGGTTGAAGCATTGTTTCACACTGAGTGTCTGCATCAAAGTGGTAGATTACCATCAGCTGTGCAAGGTTTGGAATGGTATAGCAAGAAAAGCCAGTTGCAGCCTGCATTACACTCTTGTCAGTTCCTAGTATTGTCCACTCTTTTTGGTTCCTAGCAACGCTAGTGGAAGCAAAGCTCGCAGCAGAGTAATAAGGCTTTCCGGGAAAGGCCTGTGGCATGCTATTATCTGATTTGTAATGTCTGCATTCCCCATGCAACACTGTGCATGACTGTGCAGTCGTACAGAAGGTTATTTGCTTGTTGAAGGTTTACTTTTCTCTTTCAGGTGCAACTGTCCTGTGCAGAACAGAACAGCCCTTAACCGTTTTCGCCTTTTTTTGGCAATCAAGGAAATGAGAGGTCTATGATCCCTAGCATACATATGTGGTGATTTGGAAGGATTGGGTGTTTTTCTGGTTCAAGGCTCTGGTTTTAAAAGTATTGAAGGGCACCAACATGACATTGATTCACTAATAAGGTTAATAGAGCCATCCCCGACTTCCATTCTCAGTATGATATGTCCATGGGTATGCCTCAAGTCACTTGGTGCAGGTGTGTGTTCAAGTTCAGCAACCATGAAGTTCGGACAAATAATTGGTAATGTAAAACTGAGATAAAGTTTAGCAATAAGCTCAAGAAAATCTATAATTTAAAATTTTCAAATTTTATACATATCTATTATTTTCCGTCTGCTCATTAAACATTTATGCTGAAAATGAAAATCAAAATGCAAACATTAATCATACATTTCAAAAAGACAATCACTTGTTCAAATTTTTTAAAACATGTCAGATATACATAGTGGAAGGTAAATTTCAAATTCATCTGGACAAATTCAATTTGATGTATAGACGTTCGTCTTGAAATTCAGGTTGAAGTTCAGCTAAAGTTCACGTTTGACAAATTTATAATCTGCGGTGACTAAGGGTAAGGCAATTGTTTCAAAGGGAAGAGCCAAGCTCACCTAGCACCTAATCTGGAGGCAATTTCCCTTTAAGCATACCATATATCTTCTAGCACCTTCCCAAAAGAAAGAAAACAATTGCCACTGGATCGATTTTGTCTTTTACTGTGACAATTTCTGGAAAAGACTAAACGTTGGAACTGAGGTCAAAATCCCATTCTGACTTTATAATGAGCTTTTGGTTCACTAATGAACTTAATGGCAAAATGCTAAAAGCTGTCCACCTAGGTTCCATTTTCATCGCGGTCTGGCCACATCTCTACGATCGGTTTCAAAGGGACGAAGCTAGTGCAAATCCCGGCCACAATTATGACTGAATAACTATCGATTTTGTCTTTTACTGTGACAATTTCTAGAAAAGACTAAACATTGGAACTGAAGTCAAAATCCCATTGACTTTATAATGAGCTTTTGGTTCACTAATGAACTTGACGACGAAATGCTAAAGCTGTCCACCTAGGTTCCATTTTCGTCGCGGTCTGGTCACATCTCTACGATCGTTTCCAAAGAGACGAAGCTAGTGCAAATCCCGGCAACAATTATAACTGAATAACCATCGATTGTCTTTTACTGTGACAATTTCTGGAAAAGACTAAACATTGGAACTGAAGTCAAAATCCCATTCTTGCTTTATAATGAGCTTTTGGTTCACTAATGAACTTGACGACAAAATGCTAAAGCTGTCCACCTAGGTTCCATTTTCGTCGCGGTCTGGCCACATATCTATGATCGGTTTCAAAGGGACGAAGCTAGTGCAAATCCCGGCCACAATTATAACTGAATAACTAACTCTTTGCAATGGAGCCATTTGGGCCACGTTTCTTGAAACTCCAGAATGGCAATTCTTATGGGGTCCATTTTTTCGCACGTGTCAATTCCTGGTATCTAATTTAATTCAAACTTATATTTAGATTTGTTTTTAATGTCCTCTGAGACCTCAAAAAATTAAAGATAGAATTTAAGCAAAAAGTTTGGATATTTGGTCAGGGCTATTGGATTTACCGTGACCAGTAGCGTGCCGCTCATGATGATCTCATTCTTGGTCATCGGTCCCATCTTCTGCAGCTTTTCCCTCGCGAGCTTCGGCGCATCGGGGCTGCTCTTTACACTGGGCGGATATATCACATAAAGAAGAAGCGGAACAACGATCAGAGACACCAGACCCGGCACCAGCGCTGCCACTGCCCAATCCGTCCACCCGATCGTCTGGCCAATGGCCCCTGCGGCAAGATTCACGCTCAGGGGATTAGCTGCCATGGCCGTCAAGAACATGGCAGAGGAAATCACGGACGTCTGGAAGCAGGTGAGCATGAGCCACGATCCCAGCCGTCGCTCCGTCCCGTCGCCGACGTTACTTCCGCAGGCCACGCAGAGAGACTTCACGAGAGGCAAAAAGATGCCGCCGGCGCGGGCGGAGACGGAAGGAATCGCCGGGGCGAGCAGCGCCTCGCTGAACACGAGACTGTACCCCAGCCCTAATGACGAACTCCCGAAAAGAGCCACGAACTGGTAGGCCACGCGGTTGCCGAGCCCCGTTTTGATGAAGCCACGGGCGAAGAAGAAAGCGAGCGCGATAAGCCATGGAATCTGGTCACCGAAAGCCGAAAACGCCGCCGCGAAGGTTAGGGTTTTAGTGAGCACCGCAGCACCGAGGCCCATCAGTGCCACGGCCCCCAGGGGCAACGGCTGCGTAATGATCCCCACGATCGTGGCCAGGAATATCGCCAGCAGCTGCCAGGCGTTTTTCGTCACCCCCGCTGGTGCCGGCACGAGCCACAGGAGGACACCGGTGGCGATCGACGCCGCCAGGGGCTTTAGCGCCGCGCCCTGCCATGGCTGCACTGGCGGCGCTGGTGGAGGAGCCACCGCCGAGGAAGCGCGCGGCCTCCCTGCCGGCGGAGCATTAGTGGGGCGACGGTGTCGCAAGCCTTCTAACGGCGCGAATAATGGTCGTTTCTGCGACTGGATCTCTTGCTGCCTCCCCCACCATGACGAGAACAGCGATCCCGTGCCAGCAGTGGCGTGAGGTCGAGAGATCGAGTGCCGGCATTGCAAGAAGGGCCTGGCTGGTGCCGCTACTAGTGAGATCGAAGACGATGGCCTTGATTGTTCGTTGGGTCGGGTGGCCGAAATGTTGTAAGCCCGGATTCCGACTGTGGACGACGCTGAAAGCGCCGCTGAAGCCATTGCTGCCGATGAGACCCAGTACCTCCTGCAATGCCGATGAAAACCTTGAGCTGCTAAATAGACATTTAGGCGAGTGACCAGGCGTGACCCACTCCTAGAGAAATGAATTGCATTAATAAACTCATCACTACGAACCTCCGTATCATGATCTCATAAACATTTTTAAAATACGAATAAGTTAAAAGTTTGGTATTCTCAATTTTTTTAATGATAATATTTTATATGTAATGATATTTAAATTTACCAATAATATATTAGTAAAATTATGGTGATTTTGAGCGCGGCTAAATAATATTGGAATTGGTATGGGTTTACGCATTATATCGTATTAGATATTATTTTGGGATTCAATTAAGTTAAGTAAGTTGTTAAGTAAGTTATTTAGGTATAACCATTGTTATTTACGTATGACTATTTCTATGACAGGCAATTGCAACTGACTAATTTCTCATGATTTTTGAATAGTTCACTTAGCACTCATTGCATCGGGTGATGCTCATAAGGGTGAAGAAGTGGGATTGAAACTAGTGAAATGAATCACAAAGTGTCAATCATCACTTACAGGGCTTGCACTTGGTAACTGGGACTTCCCGGGAGGCACTACAGAAACCCCCATACTTAAATTCAAAAAGAGTGAAGGGATCTCTAATTGAATATTTCATGAGGCACAATACTTGCTAGGAATTTGCAAATGGGGTAGCAAGCTAAGTGGACTTGATTATGAGGAAAACTCCACAGTTAAGCGTGCTTGATCCAGAGGCGATTTGGGATGAGTGACCTCCCAGGAAGTCTTGGTTACCGGGTGCAAGCCCCGGAAGTGATGATTGACGCTATGTGATTCATTTCACTAGTTTCAATCCCACTTCTTCACCCCTATGAGCATCACCCGATGCAATGAGTGCTAAGTGAACTATTCAAAAATCATGAGAGGTAGTCATAATTGAAATTAGTCAGTTATGGCTACCTCTCATGGAAATGGTCATACGTGAATGACTTATTGAACACAGTTGAATCCTAAAATGATATCTAATATAATGCACTGTGTAAACCCCATACTTAAATTCAAAAAGAGGTGAAGGGATCTCTAATTGAATGGTTCATGAGACACAATATTTGCTAAGGTTTTGCAAATGGGTTAGCAAGCTAAGTGGGGTTGATTGTGGGGAAAACTCCACAGTTAAGCGCGCTTGAGCCAGAGGCGATCTGGGATGGGTGACCTCCCGGGAAGTCCTGGTTACCAGGTGCAAACCCCAGAAGTGATGATTGACACTATGTGATTCATTTCACTAGTTTCAATACCACTTCTTCACCCTTGTGAGCATCACCTGATGTAATGAGTGCTAAGTGAACTATTCAAAAAATCACGAGAAATTAGTCAGTTACGACTACCTCTCATGGAAATGGTCATACGTGAATGACTTACTTAACGCAGTTGAATCCCAAAATGATATCTAATATTTGAGTTGTCTTTAGTGTGATTTTTTGGAAGTTTTTACGGTGGGTTTTTCCCGTCAAAATTTTCTATCTAAATCTGGCAGAAATGTATTGAATCACAAGCTTGATGGGTAATCATGTGCAATCGAAGTGCCATAGGGGTTTTGCAGGGTGTTGAATCCATATATACTGTCAAAAAAACTAGTTTAAATAACACAAATCAAGATTTCACCTCAAATTTTTCCACCAAATTCTAGTAACGAAAAGTCCAAAAAGTTGCACTAAAGATAACTCAAATAATATCAACTTATTCTTAGAATAAGGTAATAATTTTTAACTTATTTGTAGTGATAGTATTAACTTATTTGTGTCTAAAGTATGGTCTAAAACTATGTTTTCTTGGCTAAGAGCTCGTTTTTCTTGGATGTAAGGAAATAGGTTAATAGTCCAAGACCCCTTCTATAAGCCCCAAGGGTTAGCTTAACTGGTCAAATAAGTGCATCGTCATTCGGGATGTCACAGGATCAATTCTCCCTGAAGCCCTTGGGGTTAGGCCTAGCTATTGGCCACGGGCTTGATACCCCTGCTTAAGCTCAGATATTTCCGTGGACGTAGCAGCCACCCAGTGACCACAAGTGTCCACGAACCACATGTGAAAAAAAAAAAATTATCCAAGACCCAGAGGCATCTCGCAAAAGCGAAAGTTTGCCCCCTTACGGACTACCAAGTGGCAAGGTTTTCTTTGAATAACAATGATGAGTCAGCCTGCATTCACAGATATCAACTAGAGATGGTTGTCCTCACTGCTACTTTGACAATTAAGTTATGATAGGTTTTCCCACCTGTAAAGATAGTATTAACTTACTTTTTAATTTTTAATTTCTTTTAGGAGAAATTTATGTAGTCCATAAATCATTAATGTACCCCAAGGGCAATCACGACAACCCAAACCCCATGCATGTCAAGTTGGAAACCTAAAAAATTATTTAGTCCAAAAATCATTAATGTGCCTCGAGTGGCAATCACGACGACCCAAACACCATGCATGTCAAGTTGGCATACATGCAGCTTGGAAATAGATTTTGGTAGCGCACTCAGCTTGCTTCTTATAATGTGTCGAGAAGGGAGGGAGGGGTAGTGTCAAGTCTACCCCCTCAAGCATTTAAAGCACATTAAGTGCTCGCCTTCTCCACTTGGCCTTCACAGTTACCATCCGTCATTAAAATAATGGAAGCTCACACCCCGCAATTCAATTTTGGTTCTCGAGAAAAGGTTTTATCTCGGCTTTGTTTCAGACCCCTACATTATGTGGCTTTATGTCCATGGTTTTATAGTGAGGAGGGCATGGGTGAGGCCGACCTCCTCACCCTCTCTGGCATGGGCATGGAAATGAGCACTTTCATAGTGGAATTTTCCACTACTTTAAACACATGGTGGTTGATGCTGAAGCTCGTGAGTTTCGAACCTCAAGAGATCACCTTTGGGCCTTGCACAACATATTAGGTCATCATTATAGAGATCAAGAAGACATTAATGTTTTGCTTGAGGGTCATGTGGTTGATCTAGATTATCACTTCCACCATGCAAAGTTGGCATACAGTCAAATTGCCCGTCTTTTGGGCATGGAACTTCAAGGGTCTGACTCCCCCATTAATGGATACAATCTGTGATTCTTCTTGCTCTCCAAAATTTGCATGTGTTGTTCATGCCAGATCACACATCCCTCTCCTCGTCATCGCTAACCTCACCATAACTCGAAGGCAAACCCATAAGGCATGGATTCTTCCCACAACTCAGGAAGAGGCCCTAGTTGCCAAACCAGTAGACCAATGCTCACGTCAGCGAATCCATGCAACAACTAGTTGAATTCCATGCTTCTTCCATTCGTTCATCCTCTTCAGAGGTTTCTCTGCTTGAGAACCTGGATTTCTACGAGCCATGTCCTATGCTTAAGTAGAATCCCCTAGAGCATTAAGTTGGATAGCTTGGCCTCTCAAGGTATCGTGTCTATTCAATGCTCATCTCATTACTCGTCACATGTTCTCATCATTGGTTTCTCTTATTCTAACGGCCCTTATGTCTCAAGGTGGTGTTGCCAATCTACCATGCTTTCGTGTATTTTGGAGAATTGTAAAGGTGGGGAGTTTTTATGGTTTCTCCACTGGGAGGGAGCAAAAACCTCCCCAACTAGCAAAAACCTCCCCAACTATGTCTGCTCTTTTTGCTTTTTTTCCCTAAATGTTATGTTCAGGACCAGCATAAGTTGAGCTCCAAAGCTCTCTGTTATATACCTAGGAAGGATAATATGGGGTACAAAGAGAGGTACCCAAGGGAATAATATAATAATGGGATGGGCCATAGTAATAAATAATGTGGCTAACCTGTATCATGTAAGGGACAACAAGTAATTAGTAATAATGTAATGGGCCCATGGTATTAGATAGATGGTATTGAGGGAACCATGGTAATGACCCATGGTATTGTACGTATGGCATCGACATCACGTAATCATTATGGAGCAAATAAGGCAAATCTCCCATACAACACGTAAAACTCTTTGGGATAAATAAGGGCATACTAGTGTAGTTATGGAGGGGGGGATTACCAACAAAGTATGCATAGGTATTTTAAATATGTCATCATGAGTTCATTTGGGTTATTGGTCTATATTGTTGCTAAATTGAAGAGTGAATCTACTAACTTGCAAATTGAAGTGGGCAATAATGGTTATCCTTAAGTGAGCCAGACCTCACACATAGCCTTTTCCATGTATATTTATCAATTGTCTCAATTATGGCAATAGGAAGTTCAAGGTTGGTTGGTAGTTGCAATTTAGAATTTTGGCCAAGGATTTAGGAAGTCAAGGAATTAGGGTCACTCTTTAAGCTTCAACATGGAAAATAGGAAAGGAAGACGTTGCAATACAAAATTAGATCTTGAAGTCGAGGTGGGTGATTGCAAGTTGAGCTCATCCCTTTATGTTTGCATGTGGACTAGTCAGTAGCTCAGCTCACCACGGTGATGGAAATATTAATATAACATGGATATTTGATTTAGAGGCGTAATGATGAAGTGGATAGTTTGAAGCAACAAGTGGAGAACGTCTAATTTACTCCGTAAGGAGCTCACAATACTCTCTCCCCAACCTCTTCAGCCAACTCAGTGTGCCCTCCCCTGGATACCTACCTAACTTGAACCTTGTAACATTTTTGGATATAATTGCCTTGGATGACTTTAATAATTGTTAACTAATCCTTCGGGATTATGTTTGTAAAATAGTAATTAGTTAGTTTTTACTTTCTATTAGTAAGTTATCAAGACAATTTTATCTCAAACCTACCTTACGTTTGCATAAATTGTTGGAATATATTATATTCCTTGGAAGGTAATAATGTATTTGTATTATCTCAAACCTACCTTACGTTTGTATAAATTGTTGGAATATATTATATTCCTTGGAAGGTAATAATATCTTTGTATTATGTCGGAAGTTGTCCACAATCTTATGTAAAAGAGTAATGCATTATATCCCATATTTATTATGTCATAATATACTCTTGTATCCATTTATTATATAAAGAGGTGTTATTTTGGAGAATTATATTATCCCACATTTAATATGTGAGAGTAATTCTTCCACATCTCTGGGTATATAATAGGGTCAAGGGAGCCTATTAAGATATACCATTTTGTGATACCATCACATCTTATCATGTGCTCACAACATCCTTCCATTTGTATTAGGTTATTTGTAGTTGCTCTCTTTGTAAGATTGTAGGAGATTTCTGGAGATAATAGAAGACAATCTTCCCATGGACGTAGCCCAATTGGATGAACCACATATATTTGTTGTATTATTTTTCCTTGTTCTCTTTCTGTTCTTATTTATATGTTGATATATTGTTGGTTTCTTAGATAGATAGCCAGTTTAGTAGATCTAATATTCTAATATGGTATTAGAGCCATGATTATTATGATCTCGCATCTTCTTCGAATTTAACCATCAATGTGTGTCTTCATTTTTTGTTACCTGGGCACTCATTGTTTTTTGTAGAATTGCTTTATATCTGGTCACCATTAGACTTCTCTTCAGATCTGGGCATGATTCTACTTATTTGAGTTTTTTTCTCATAACCCTGACTTTGTTATGCAGTTTTTTGCATTTTTTTCTTTCTTTTTTAAAGGGGCTCTTGATTATTTTTCTATAAGATCTATATGGTTTTTGGATTCTACTCAAAGAGGTCTATCTTCTGGTTGTAAGATATGTGATTTTCGTCTAGTTTTTTGGCCCTTTTTTTGCCCCTTTTTTGCAGGGCAGAAGATTGCCAAACCGAGGGTTCACATCACAATTCTAGCTGCATAAGTGGATGCAAAGTGGCTGCGTCATTTCTGAAAACTAGTTATAATGAGCATTTGGAGCATTATGAAGTGTTTTTTTGTTTTGACATTGGATGTTTTTTGTTAGGTTTGTTACCTTCTGTGCAGAATTCCCCAGAACATAGTAGATATTTGGGTTCCTCTTGCCGAGCTACAAAAAAAAAAAAAAAAACTCAAACGGAGTACCGAAAGTAAAATTATCGTTGATTTAAGATTTCCAGTTTTTTCAAGTTTTCTAATGACGGAAAAACGAACTGTAGAAATTTACAATTTTTTATCCACTTTTTTCTCTTGTCATTTATTGCATTTGGGTTTATATTTCTTGTCAAAATTTCTATCATTATGACTTCAGAAGTAGCTTGTGTTCCTGAACTTGTTGGTTCTAACTATCTTGCATGGAAAGGGAAAATTATTGGTGTTCTCAGTAGTAAGAATCTATGGAGGTTAGTTTATGGCGAACACAAGAAACCTACAAATGCTCAAGCCTTGATTAAATGGGAAGAAAAATGTGATCAAGCAAGAGGGCTCATTGGTCAAACGGTTTCAGATAGTCTTCAGGTGAGTATTGAGGTAGAAGACAGCTCGGTTGAGGTATGGATAATTCTTGCTTCTTTATTTGATAAATCTGATGATGTTTCTGCTTATTGCCTTGAAAAGAAGATTCATGAGCTAGATCCTACTAATTTTGATAAAGTAGAATTATATATTGTTGAATTGAAAACCTTAAATGAAAAGTTAAATAATTGTGGTAAAGATTACAAGAAGACAAACACTGCTCTTATCATTCTTGTAGAACAAAAATTGCCATCTTGTTTTAGCATGTTCATCCAAACTAGCAGTAGGGCTCTTGAATTGTCTCAAAGTACCATGAAACCTACTTTTGATGGTTTATGTAAAGTGTTGATAAATGAGTAAGAAAGGTTGATTGCTTCAGGACAAGTCTTGCTTAATAAAGCTCTTATGGCACATAATAAGAATCCTAAGAAAAGTTTTAATAATGCTAAAGGTTCTTATTCACACACTTCTAATCATACTAATGATAATGGTCATGTTTCTCATGCACATCATGAAACTAGTAAGAGGAAGAAAGCGTATGATCCTTGTAAGCATTGTGGTAAAACTAACCATCCTGAAAAGAATTGCTTTAAAGTGAAATGTTTAATGGCTAAAGCTAACAAGAAAAATTCTAATGAATCTCAAGTAGCTTTATGTGCATCTATTGTTTCGTCTAGCAATTCTTCTTCTAATGTGGAATGGATAATGGATTCTGGTGCTTCTAAACATATGTCTGGTAATGTTTCTTTATTTACATCTTATGACACTAATAAGCACTCATCTCAGAAAGTTTTTATTGGTGATGGTAAACAAATTTCCGTAATTGGTTGTGGTAATATTAATGTTGCTAATGTTCAATTGGAAGATGTTTTTCATGTTCAAAACATGCCCATCAACTTACTTTCTATTTATCGTGCATGTTAGAAAGGTTTTAAATTTGAAGCTTTGGCTTGATAAATATGTTCTTAAAGACATCAACTGAAATTACAAAGTAGTCTCTTTGGATCCTATTGATCATATAGTTGGTTTATATAAATTTGTTGGTTTTAATTCAACTAAGAGACAACCCTTTTATTCCTATGTTGCTCATGTTGATGAAATAAGTCAATTATGGCATGAAATATTGGGTCACTTGAATTATGATAAAATGCAAATGTTAACTAAAATGGTTAATGGTTTGCCTAATATTTCTTCTACTACTGGTGTTTGTGAAGAATGTGTTCTTGGTAAACATCATAGAGAAATGTTTGATAAAGGTAAAGTCCGGCGTGCTAAAGCACCTTTGCAATTAATTCATAGTGATATTTGTAGTCCTCTTGAAGTTCCTTCAATACCTCATGCAATTTATTTTCTTACCTTTATTGATGACTTTAGTAGAAAATCTTGGGTTTATTTTTTGAAAAATAAAAGTGAAACATTTGTAAAATTTCAAGAATTTAAATTCATGGTTGAAAATGCATCTGGTAAGAGTATTAAAACCTTGTGATCTGATAATGGGGGGGTGGGGGAAGGGAGGGGGAATTTGTTAAGCAAGAATTCGATGCATATTTATCTAAACATGGTATTCAACATCAAAAGATTGTTCCTTACACACCTTAACAAAATGGTGTTGTTGAAAGGAAAAACAAAACTTTAGTTGAAATGGCTAGATGTATGCTTTATTATAAAGGGTTGCATAAGAAATTTTGGGTTGAAGCCATCTATTGTGCTAATTTTATTTTAAATAGATTTCCTACTAAAGTTATTAAGCATGTTACCCCTGAGGAAAAATGGAATGGATGTAAACCAAATATTAGTAATTTTAAGGTGTTTAATTGTGAATGTTGGGCTCATATTCCTGATGAAAAACAGAAAAAGTTAGAACCCAAATCTCACAAGTGTATCTTCATTAGTTATGATGAGAATTTCAAGGCTTACAGGTTGTTTGATCCTTCTAATCAAAGTGTCATAGTCAGAAGGGATATTCAATTTCATGAAGTCTCTTTCCTACCTGATTCTGTAGGATCTCATGTTACCCTAAATTTAACAATACCACATGTTACTTCTTCTTCCAGTTTTGTGCCTCTTATTGATCTTGATTATTCCTCTCCCTCAAGTATTTCACTTGAAACTCATGAAGTGACTCTTGTTCCTTCTACTCTTCCTGTTTGGGCTCGGAAAACTCTTAAATCTGCAAGTAGTAAGGTCAAAAATCTTTCCGACACTCGTCTAACTAGATCTAACTATGCTCTTATGACCAAAGTTTTGGCCACAAATGACCCTACTACTTATGCTCAAGCTAAGGGTAAGCCTCATTGGGAACAAGCTATGTCTACTGAATATGAATCTCTTTTGAGAAACAAGACTTGGTCTCTTGTTCCTCTTCTTTTAGGAAAGAATTTAGTTGGCTATAAATGGGTTTATAAAACTATGTTCACTGCAAAAGGACAGATCGAAAAACATAAAGCTAGATTAGTTGCGAAAGGTTTTAATCAACTTGAAGGTATTGATTATAATGAAACTTTTTCTCTTGTTGCTAAAATGAACACAATAAGAACCATTTTATCACTTGTTGCATCTTATAAGTGGGAAATTCATCAAATGGATGTTAAAAGTGCCTTTTTAAATGGTGATCTTACTGAAGAAATTTATATGCAACAACCTCCTAGTTTTATTTCTGTTGAATCCTCAAGTTTAGTATGCAAATTACACAAAACTTTATATGGTCCCAAACAAGCATCTAGGGCTTGCTATGATAAAATTAATGCATATTTCTTGAATAATGGTTTTAAGTGTTGTATATCTGATCCAAATCGGTATGTTAAGAACTTTGGTGATAATGTCCTCATTATTGTTTTATATGTAGATGATCTAATTATCACTGGCAGCCAGCTTGTATTAATTCAAGGTATGAAAATTGCTTTTCAGAAGTAGTTTGAGATGACAGATCTTGGTACATTGCACTATTTCTTGGGTCTTTAAATCTGGCATATGGCCGATGATAATTTTCTTTCTCAACCTAAGTATGCGACAAATTTATTGGCTCGTTTCCATATAAGTGATTGTAAACCTACTCCTACGCCATTTCAATCCAGTGTAAAGTTAAATGTTGAGTGTACCACTCCACTAGTTGATGTTACTCTTTATCGTCATCTCGTTGGCAGTTTGATATATTTAACTCACAACAGACCAGATCTCTCTTTTGCGGTAAGTATGGTTTCTCGATTCATGCAACAACCTCATGAAAGTCATTAGCAGGCAGCTAAGAGAATTCTGCAATATTTATAGGGGACATTGCATTATAGTGTATTTATTCGAGCACTGTTATAGTTTTAATCTCTGGTTATACAGATTTTGATTGGGCAGTTGACAATTCTGAGCAGTTGTCAACTGTTGGTTACATTTTTCAACTTGGTTCAGGTCCGATCTCTTGATCCAACAAGAAGATAAAGACTCTTACTTTATCTTCATGTGAAGCGGAGTATAAAGCAACTAAATAAGTTGTTTGTTTATGGCATGTTCTTAACAAGCTTGGTTTGGTTATGAAATCATCCACTATTTTGAAATGTGACAATCAGGGTGCAATTCAACTTGCTTATAATTTGGTACTCACTCCAAGACGAAGCATCTCAAACTTGATGCTCATTATATTCGAGGTCTTGTCAACGATGGTATTCTTTCTCTGGAGTATTGTCCTACGAAGAAGCAAGCAGCCGATATCTTCACCAAATCCTTGGTAGAAGCGAAGTATGTGCATCTTCGTTCTTTGCTTGGGATGAGGGATGTTGTCATTGTTGGTACCATTCTATGACCCCTTTTTCCCTCCCAAAACATGACCATTTCCTACCTCTTTTCATCATTTATCCCTCAAATGCCTTTGAAATTAATTAATTAATCGTTTTATAGTTGTTGAATTGCATTTAAATTGATTTAGGGGTTTTGTGTTAATAAATTAGGATTTTTGGCCTAAATAACTACAGGAAGTCTCAGCAACCTGTAAATGGCTTATCGTTTGACATGTGGCATGATAGCCAGGCCAGAGCGAAAGGTATGGGCGAAAAGAGGAATGTCCAAGCATGGAAAAGCACCTATCCCGCAGCGGAAACATCCCTCCTATATGCGCGGTCAATGCCTGGTCAACTATGGCATGTTGGCACAAAGGCAGCAACAACACTCAGTTACAGTCAATTCGATTTTTAGTTGTTTCCTAGTTTTTATATGCGTAATTTAGGATAGGAACATCTTTGCGTTTTTACAAAAGCAGCAATAGCCGCCCATGGATAAACATCCATTTTTCAAAGGATGTGAATGTATGTAATTAAAAGACCGAACCTGGTTATATGTTAGTTTACCTTTTGATACTTCAGACCCTTACGTTTTATATACATTCCTTGTCGCCTCAAGACAGAGCTTTTGATTTAATATAAGATTGCATTACAATCTCTGTGCGTTGTTTAATACTGTAATACTGTGATTGTGGAGTAACTATCTCGGTGTGCCAAGAACGCGGACGGGCCCTGCGTGCATGGTATATCGACATTTTAATTACGTTTACATTGTGATTTTAATTACATTTTACAGTCAAGCATTTGAATGGTATTTGATATCGATTTATATGCGCAGGGATTTGATCGATGCTTATGTTTGTGTTTATGAATGCGCTGTTAGATGTCTGTCTACGTGCTTGAACAAACCCTCATCTGGATTGTGAATCATATCCTGTAAAGGATTCGATCCAGGGTTGCTTTGTAAAGCACTGATATGGACGATGCTTATGATTTTTACTTTGCATGCTTACAATAAATATTCATGACTGTTGAGTGCCATTAAACAGGGGTTTCATGTTTGGAGTCTCTGTAAGGAGACCGAAGCCTTTAAATATAGTGATACACAGCATGTTATGGATTGCATTTTAGTTGTTAATGACATATGGTTTGATGCTTAGTTAAAGCTCTGATTGATAGTTTAACATTAGATCTAGCCTCAACACTGTACTTAGGAATCATAGGTCTAGAGTAGATCCTTTATGTCTATATATTTTAGGCACACGCCTCTAAGTATACGCACCCTGGTTGATAATAAATTTAGCCCAATCTAGCACCCTAGATAGGACACTACATTTTGGCGCCATTGCCGGGGAGGCGTACTTAAAGGATTGACAAGAAAAAAAATTTCATAGAAAAAAATCAACAAAAATTCAGTCAAAAGTCATGTTCATTTATGCCTAGGTCTAGAGACAATCAGGGTAGATTCATAAGAACCCCCCACCATTCAAAAACTAACCCATCATCATCAGGAGTAGACTCTATAAAGAATTCAACACCAGCTGAGGAAAATTTCATTCAAGCATTAGAGGATAAAAAAAAATCAGGACAGAGACTTACTCTCGTTGAAAGGCAAACTTTATTCATACATAAATCTCAAAAGAGGGACTTTCCTAGGTATGCCACACAAGGAGAAAGTAGCACAGTGATTCAATACACTCCAGAGATTGAACACTCTCCAGAGACTGAACACTCTTAACCTTAATCGCCTCTTTGAAGGAAGTGACTCTGATACAGAGAAATCTACTAAGATGGCTGAGGAAGGAGATGGGTCAGCACCACATCAAAGATAGAGAGATGAGGAAGAGTTCACTTTTCCTTTTCCCATACAAGAACCACAGGAAGATGATGAGATCAAAATGAAAAATATACCACCATTAGTGCTA
>APFE030408313.1:6510-23132 GCA_000404065.3 Pinus taeda
TTTTGTGATAGATCTTATTGAATCTTTTGATAAAATCTGATATTGGTTCATCGAATTTCCTTTTAAGCTCTTCAAATTCTGTGAGGAAGTAAAGAGGATACTTTTTCACACCCCATTGATTTTTAAATATATTTGTAAGCTCTTCCCAATTTCTAATGGTAGCTGCTGGTAACTGTCTAAACCTAATCCTCACATTTCCTTCAAGTGACTGTACAAACAATATCATATAAACATTTTCTTGTTCAATATTCATGTTGTCTGCAAAGTCAAGGAAAGCTTGAAGATGGTCCTCAACTGAGGGACCAGTTTCTCCATTGTACTTGGGAAGGTATTTTAAGTATCCAGTTGGCAATGCATCAAGGTTATTAGGTAAGACTAAGGCGACATATCTACCCTGTACAATAGGTTGGAAAGCCATGAAAACAGGTGGTGTCTAAGGTGCTTGAGGTATATGAGGTTGTTGAGGTGTATGAGGTTGTCTAGGTGGAGTATGTGGTGTTTGTGTGGATGTAGAGGATAAAGAAGAAGTAGAGGAAGAAGATGGTGATTCAGGGGTTGATGGACTAGTTGGAGGTGAAGGAGGAGATGAAGGAGGAGATCTCCTGAAAGACTTCAAAGGAGTCCTAAGAACTAACTTTGGGACTTGTAAAGGAATACCTTCTTTTGTTTCAAAGAGAGGATTGGAATATATAGAAAAGGTCTCCTTAGATTGTTTGGAAGAAGAAGCTTCAAGTCAGTAAAAAATGGAAGGAAAATGATAGGTGGTAGGGGATATGAAATCTGTGGGTTTATATTATGGTAGATTGACACCCAAAATAGATTCAGTTTTAGGTGACCTTGATGGTAATGTGGGTATTGGATGAGATTCTAATGAATGGATAAGGAGATTGACTTAAAATCAACTCCTTTATCTAGAAGTTCAGTAACCCTAGGTGATAAATGGGAGTAATCAGGATCAGCTGGGATATTACTATAGGGGTCAAATGATTATAATTCTTCTGACTACATGACTGAAGAAGAAGAAGAAGATGGTTGGTGTCCCCTTTTAGAACTAGCTTTTCTCAAAAGCCTTTCAGGTTCTGACAAAGGTTTAACTATGTCAGCTTCTGAATGAGATCTGGTATGTTTATAAGGTGCCAGCTTGGGAGTCTGGAGTCACCTAGGTGAATGATTTTAAACTTTCTAAACCTTTAATCACCTTTAAAGGTAAGAATGAAAGAATATCTTTGTCCCAAGGGAAACTTAAATGAAATTTGAATCCCCGGCCATGGCGCCAGTCTGATGTTGCTCCTCTGAGATAGTAGTAGGTTAGGCTACCAATGTCAGAGCATCTAAAATAATTGTTTTGGGGTTTTTGGTTTTAGTTTTTGGAAGACCAATTAAAGAAGACAGGTTTAGAATTGAAATATTTCATCCTTTGGATAATATTAATATTTCAGCAAAGGGCTACTATAAAACTTTACACAGTGATATAGGTAAAAAATAGTGGTGAGATGGAAACAGAAAATAATATGATTATCACAGTTTCTATACTGTGAAACAAAACAATCATAAGTGTGAAAACCTTCTAAACTACGCTCAAAAGATTCAAGGCAGTATACTTAAGCTTACACAAGACGCTGATGATTTATTGATTAGAGGGGATTAGCTACATAGATAGTTGCATTAATCCAATCTCTTAATAGATGATCACTTCAGGAGCCTATAGGAATCAATTGAAACAAAATTTTTCCTACCTAGATATCTCTGTAAGTCATAAGTATATGAAGAAAAACATGATGATTGAAAATTGGAAAAACTTACAGGATAACACAAACTGTGTAAAACCAGATTCAGAATCCTCTGCTTTGTATTAAGGTTCCAAAAAAAGTAAGTACATCAAGTGTCTACAATGTTGGGTTGTGTTATATTCTTTCCACGACTAACCGATGTAGTGAACCGGGGGGCGGAGCCCCCCCTTCGTTGCGTCGATTGCGCAGCGGGGGGGCGGCAGCCCCCCTTGTCTGGGGGGTTTGAGGGGGGCGGGCAGCCCCCCTCTACGGGGTTCGGGGCAGCGCCGAGAGAAATTTTTTTTTTGGACCCTATATTAGGTTGGGCGAACCTACCTATGGTTTTTCAGTCCATGGTTTTGGACGCGATGGTTTTTTGGTCCATGGTATTGGATGCTTTGGCATGTATAAATATGTATTGTAATATTGAAAGGAATATAATGAAAAATCAAGCTGGTAGTCTCGGTTTTGAGATCCAGTGGGAAATCTCCGTGTATATGTGTTTTATGTGTTATGCTCTCGCATTTATATTTTTCCTGTGATTTAGAATTCTTATGCAGGTAATTTCTGTACGGGGTTCAAACCTACAGTTTAAAGCAGGGCCAGATCTTGTGATCAGAAGATGTGTTAGGGAAGATGAAATGCCTGATATTCTCAAATCATGTCATGATGAACCATGTGGCGGACACCTTGCTGACAAAAGGACAGTCTATAAAATCCTCTCTTTAGGATATTATTTGCCAACCCTCTTCAAAGATGCAAAACAATATGTCAAAAGGTGTGACAGCTGCCAAAGAGTAGGGAAACCTACCCTCTCAAATGAAATTCCATTGCAGCCATAGGTACTCATCGAACCCTTTCAAAAATGGGCTTTAGACTTCATTGGACCTATTAACCCACCATCTAAAAAAAGAAAGTATATATTGGTTTGTACTGATTATGTCACTAAATGGGTAGAAGCTAAAGAATTATTTTCTGCTACTGAGCATTCAATTGTTAGTTTTCTTTATGAGGATATTTTTACTCGCTTTGGTGTTCCAAGAGAAATTGTGACAGATCATGGAGGTCAATTCACATCCAAACTGGTGGAGAAGCTGATGGAAGAATACAAGGTCAAGCACAGAAAATCTACTCCTTACCATCCGCAAGAAAATGGTCAAGTGGAGTCTACAAACAAAGTTATTGAAGGCATCGTTACCAAGACTGATCATCTACACAGAAGAGATTGGGAAAAAAGGCTTCCTGAAGCCTTATGGGCCTACAAAACTACATGGAGGAATACAACATGAGATTCTCCCTATGAGCTTGTTTATGGGAAAGAAGTCCTGCTCCCCATTGAGTTCTAAGTTAAAACTTTCAAGATGGCAGTTTAGTTAGGAATGGATCTATCAGAAGCCCAAAAGCATAGAATGGAGCAATTTAATGAACTATATGAGATCAGACAAGAAGCAATCCTAAGAACTGATCTAGTTCAATATCAAAGAGCTAAGTGGCATGAAAAATACATCAAAGAGAAAAAGTTTCAAGAAGGAGATTGGGCATTGCTATTTGATTCCAAGTTCAAAGATTTCAAAGGTAAATTTCAGACTCATTGGCTTGGGCCATATGAGATTGACAAAGTCTTTAGCAATGGAGCGGTAAGAATCAAAACCATTGATGAGTTCCGAACTCCTCTTATTGTAAATGGTCACAGATTAAAGATCTATCATAAGCCACTCTCAAAGGAGGAATTTATCAAAATCTTTCAGGATAATTCTACAATAACGTTGGTGAAGAAGAATCCTTCTTCTCCACTAGCCTAGTCCTTGTTCTTTTTATGTTAAAAAAAGAAAAATAAATAAAATTATATAAGCCTGAAAACCAATCACTGATTGGTAGTCTTATACAGAAAATATAGGGCAAAAATCAGAACCTTCTGACGCCCTATATTTTCCAAAAAAAAGTCTCTCTCTCATTTCATAGTTTCATGTCACTTCAATTCATCTCATTTCATTTTATCATCATATTCCGCCAATAAAAGTCCTTTCATGACCACTTTTCATTCACTCAGTCATCATTCATCCATCTCCATTCATTCATATGTTCATTGTGTCAGTTTCCGCAGCTGAATCCTATTTCCGCAGCTAAAAACTGATTTCACAGCTGATTGTTGATTTCGTAGCTAACACTCTGTTATTCAACACTGACAGCCAGATGTTAGCCAAATAATAATAAGAACCAAATGCAGGTATGACAAAGGAAATATTTTGAAGATATAAAGCACCTAAAAGCATCAATAGGAAGCAGCCAATCAAAGGTCAGTGGACGGAAATGGTAAAGTTTTAAGGTATGAGCAAAGTTCATTGCAAATAGCATTTTAAAGCACATTTTATATAGTTATGAAACACCAGCTCCATTATATGTAATGATTCACCTTGATAACTCTCATAACGCTCCATGGCCTTTACATAATTCCACCACGAACCTTGCATTAATTTTTAACGGCCTCATGATCCGTCTCCGAATTTAACACTTGTTTAAATGTACTTTGACATTCCACTTGTTGAATCGGGTCATTATGGGGACGTAATCGATTTGATCATGGCTCTTTCCTGCTGCACAAATTCCGCAACCATTTTGTGAGCATGCTAATGTCTATTCCGCAGCCGCCTAGTTCAAAGCTCTGCTGAGCTCACTCTATTTCCATGCTATCCCATTGAAGTTGCGTTTATTATTCCTGGCTTGCTCACATAAGCATCCGCTCCACTCCGTGAACTCATTCTCGCTACCCATTCTCTGTTTTTCCATTTACAACCACTGGTTTTTCTCCACAGTCCTTCTCCATCTCCCATTAACACAACCGTTTCACCTCCGTTAGCCCATTACTCACAGTCCATCAGTCACAGACGTATTTTGAAGGCAGAGGAAGAAATGGGCCTACTGGTGCGAACAAAGGCGGACGGGCCTAACTTCATGGAGGGTTACCCACAATTGAAAAATGTATTAAATAAGGCACGGTGGCTGTAGTTCATCCGGAAATTCATAGGGCACAACAAAGAAGTTACGAAGACATTTGAAAAGTCTTTTGATGGCATGGAAGTTGAGGTTGGAGACCTTAAATTCTCAGTCACAGAGGCATCTATTGTGGCAGCAACGGAACTCCCACAGGAAGGGGAACGGTGGTTCAAAAACAAAAATTTTGATGAGAAGGCATGGAGGATTATGTCGCGTAACCCAGGTATGGATATCACTGTCTTCAAACGTGGAATCCCTGTTTCTGCTCTAGAGGAAAAGTGGACTAGTTTATTATTGATAATCGAGAAGTTTATTACATGTGAAGGATGGTTTGGGTCCATGTACATGTACCACACCCAGCTGCTAATGAATTTTCTAGAAAATCAAACTATCAATTTGCCCTATTTTCTGTTGAATAGCCTGAAAAAGATGTCCACAAATGTACAAAAGAACTTGGATGACATAGAGCCCCACATGTACCATCACGGCCTTGTCAAAATTTTGATTGAAAAACAGTTGAAGGATAGAAAAGATACTTGGGAACAATTTTTTATTCGAAACTTCTTTCAGGACCCACCTAAAACACCTAAAAGTAGCACAACAAAGAAAAGTAGGAGAAAGAAAATAAGTGTGAACATTTAGGACACTCCTGCTAACATAGCTAAAGACACTGATAAGGAAGAGAAGCCATCTGAGAGTAGGAAGGAAAGAACTGAAGGTAGGAAGCAAGGGGGACTAAAAGGGAAAAGAAATATTGAAGCTGCCTACCAAACCCCAGAACCTTCCTTAGGAGAAGATCAAATACTCTCTGAAAGACTAATCTACCTTAGGGAACAATCAACTGCGGTAAAGAGGAAAGGGAAAGAAAAACAAAGTGTGGAAAATGGAGACCACAGTTCACAGAATCTAAGGAGGAGCTCTAGACTTAAAGGAAAATTGAGCAAAGTACAAACTAAAGGGGCCCACTTCATTGACTTAGGAGAGGAAACAACAGAACAGTCTCCAGCAATCTCTCCTGGCCGTAGCCCACCACATTTTCAACCAAATATTGAGACCAGTCCTCCAGATATTGATATCAGTCCTTTTCAATCGGATTTTTGGGTCAAGCCAAGAAAGACTACACCTGAGATAGATCCAAACTAGCAGGAAATGTATGATTTTATCGAGTCGTTGGAGAAGACAGCCACAGATCCAGGAACTTCATCTACCCAGCCTAATACAACACAGGAAGCTCTAATCCAATCACTAAAACAAGAAGTTTTTGAACTGGAGGTCTTAAATAGACACATCAAAATAGAAAATGAAACATTGAAGGAACAAAGTAGGTTGGATAAAATTATTCACGACAACACCATGTTGCATCTTGGGCTATGGCAGAGGAAGAATAGGAAATTGAAGAAAAAAAGCAGGAGGTTGAGCAGAGCTCTTATCAACCTCAAATTTAGGTGCCTAATGAGAAAGCCTAGGATGACAGTGGTACCAAGAAAGAAGAGAAGAAGGATGGATGTGTTAGGAGAGGTCTCAGAACACATGAACTAAATGGAGGATCATCAAAGTTTTGGTTGCATGGGGACATGTAACACCCTCATAATGGGGGTATGTTGAGCCCTGAAATTACATCTCTCCTACACATTTCCTAGACCTTTTCCCCTCACTAGTACCTCATAAGCTATCAAACATCATTACATATTGATTCTAAAAGAGCATTTAAGTGGTTTTCTAACTATGTTTTTGTGCTTGCTGTTTGACTTAGATTTTTCTCATTAGCTGCGGAATGCAGCCACTTTCCGTAGCTGATTCAACTTTCCGCAATTGTTTTTGTTGATCTATAAGTTCCAGGTGTCATCAAGCAAAACAAGGCAAGTGGGCAGTTTTAGAATGACCTGGACATGGATCACGTCCTATTGGTTCAGCCAAATTTGCAGAGGAAGCCCTTAGTCAAACGGTGGTCAAACGAAGAGTTCTACGATAAACAGGACTCTGTTTTCAAACACGTGAAGGGTCCGGGATCGTTCCTGGATCATGGGTTCATTTTGACAGCTATAGACTGCTCCCATGATGCAAATCCAACAACCATTTTTGATAGATTGAATGATCTTGGCAACCATCATGCTAAGCTTACAGATGCTGTCTTTTTACGTGTCCTCAGTCGAATATGTTTCATAGGAAAACAGTTATGAAATTTCCCTTATAAATAACGCGTTTGCACACGCATAGAACTAGTTAGTTTTGTATGTCGTTTTGTTGTTAGTCATTGTACTGTGCTGTGAATTGGTTCTGTTGTTATAACAAGAGGATTCTTCCTCTGTTTTTCAATATAGCTAGACTCTGTTTTATATGACTGTGTGAGTGTAATTCTAAACTAATAGCATGTTGACCAAGGCCGTGCAGAGGGCCCCTGTTGGCTGAGGTTTTGTTTCCTTCTTTCTGTAAAGTTTTTATCTGTTGTTTCCTTATTTCCATTGCACATATTTCATATTTATCCACCTGTGTATATTTCATTAGTTATGATATTAACATTTCATTCTTGTACATGATTTTTCAAGCATTGTATATTGTTGCTAACATTGATCAGTGTGTGTTTCAGGATAGACTAGGCCTGGGCATTTTCATACAACTTTTTGCAATAACTAGTGACATGAGATTAGCCTCTCTGCTGACTTTGTTTTTCTTAGTTTTTTTTTTCAATTTCAGTTATGCTTTGATTCAGTCTTATTCACTTGCTTTGTTAGTTGGTTTAGATATCAAATTCCTCATGTCATTGACATTATCTCCTAAAGCCATAGCTTAACCCCAAAAAGACTACTTGGTTAGCTATCGGACTATGAATGATGAGATTTGATTTTAGTTTTATTTTTCTGCAGTTAGATATCAAATCCCTCATATCATTGACATTATCTCCTAAAGCCATAGCTTAACCCCAAAAATACTACTTGGCGAGCTATTGGACTATGAATGATGTGATTTAATTTTAGTTTTATTTTTCTGCAATTAGATATCAATTCCTCATGTTATTGATATTATCTCCTAAATCCATACCTTAACCCCGAAAAGACTACTTGGCGAGCTATCGGACTATAAATGAATTGAATTGATTTTACTTTTATTAGTTTTCAGTTTTTGACTTGTTTGAGTGCAGTAGCTTAACTTATTTTTCTGTATTTAGATGAGCAGTAGAAATAGTGATTTCATGATCAGTAGTTCATCATTTTTTTGATTTTACTAGTAGCACATTTCCATTCTTGTTTAAATGTCAGTTCCATTACTAGTACGTTTTGAGATCCTCTGAAGTGTTAAGCTCTGGAAATCATCATAAAGGACATGATTGCCTTAAAATCTATATCCATACTTACCTTCTAAAGTATTCTTAAAACTCAGGAATAGGATTTCCATTCACATTAGGAGATAAACGAAGATAAAACCCCCAAAACAACACAAAAATTGAAAACAATAAAAAGTAAAAAAGCGGTTGTCTTGCACATATAGTGCGCCACACTTCATCAGTTTACGACTCCTGGATTGATAATTAATGTAGCAATTTAGGACATACTAAATTAACTAAACACCTACTCCTTCAGGATTTGCTCCTTCATCTCATGCAACTCCTTCTCTGCTTCCTCCATTCTTCATTTCTCTCTCTACCTTTATGTGTTTCTCTTGTCGTGATGTTGCCTCTTTGTCTCTATAATGATGGACTATTTATCCACAAGTGGATATACTTGGAACTTGCAGATTTTCTCTTCCTCCATGCAGTCAACAATCTTCCTCTTGCCCTTGTCACGCATTAGTATGTTCACCTCTGTTGCTATTGTTGCTTCTAGTGCTCTTCGGGATGCTGCTTCTTTATCCATTCGATAGCGAGGTTGACTGGTTCATTCAGTCTGGAGGAGTTGTAACAATATCTCCATGGGTCCTCCTCTGCCCATTGACATGCCCCGTGGATCTGGTTGAATTGTACTCTCGTGTAGTGATATTTCACAAGACAATGCAGGTCATATGAATTGTAACTTCATAGGTCGAATAGATACTTCTTCATCTGCTTTGATTCGACATCCACATGTTTGAAACTCTGTATCTTGTATAACCTGATACACAATGGAAGAGCAGGCCAAGGTGCCTTCTTCTTCTAGTGCAGCCTAGCTATCAATCCTGCCGAGATGTGATATGATACTTCCTGCATGACGAGTTTGTCCAAGGAAAACTTCGGTAGAACATGCAGAGGCTTCTCCGCATTGTACATCCATATGAAGGTGCCGGAAGGTGAAGCATACCAATAGGCTATGTCGACCAGTGCCTCCATTGTTGCCTTCGACATGTAGGGTGGATCCTGTTCGAATATCATAGTGTAAACCGGGGTGACAAAATGATCGGACAGCTGCGTGATAACTCCTCTAAAGCTGCATTCGGACAACATATTGCAATAAGTGTTCACAGCAATCTCCACCAGTGTCCGTGCCCACTTCAAGCCCAGGAAGTCCTATTGGTCACAGATTGCATCCAAGATGTAGATGGACATGTATATCTCTGCTTGCATACCTTTGGGTGACTGTTGAGTCCTTGCTACCTATTCCTTCAGTTGGTGAGCGAACATGTCAGACTAGCTGCATGCTTTGCCTTCTCTGGCTAGTTGGTCGAATGCGATCACCCAACTCTGTGGGAAGGTTTTCGTGCTTTCTTAACCATACAGTCGACATGCAAAGATGACCAAGTATTGATACATCTTCCGTAGTATCTTCGTCTTGTAGACCTAGTTGGGTGTCATCTTGAATCTAGTCGGCTCCTTCACGTAGTTCTTCAAAATGTCTCTGGAGTTGGCATTACTACTGGGTATGCTGAAGGGGGTCTCCATGATGATCATGGGCTCCAACATCTAATACATCTAATCATAATCTTGTGCCCTGAAGGTAGCAATATTTATCCCACTGAAACTTCTCAATGTCATCATCTCAGGATCATTGTGCGAGATGATCCAATGTATCATGTCCACACATAGGAGCACGAGATATATGCATGCAATCTGGTACAAGCCAGACATGTGGATGTTCACATATACTTGGCAGTCTTCGAGGTCTTCCCAAAATGTGCCTACAAATGCATCAGTGAACTCTTGCCATTTCAGCTTGATTTCATTGTCTACAATTAGCTTGGTATCTTCATAGATCAGTAGACTTGCAGACACTCACTCAATTGCTGCTCCAGTTGCACTTCCGTTAGTGTCCTTTGATCCTGCTCTCTTGGAGGCCATTGATCCTAAACTGCTAAGAGGAGGACGAACAATTGCTAGATCTGGAGACAAAGTGACATGCATGGCAAGAAATATGTTAGCGAAAACCAAAGCAAATTTGAGGAATGACATGCAACATACCTGGGAATTGACTGGCAAAGATTGGACAATTTCTTCTTAGAGTCTGGCTTACTGGCTACCAAAACTGCATAAAAGGTAGTCTAGGTTGTCTAGGGACGTTGGCTGGCTGCTGGAATTGTGTAATGTGCAATCCAGGCTAGTCTGCTGGTTACTGCAAATGTGTAATGCACAATTTCAGTTGGCGGTGGTTGCAGGCCCAGTCAATGCATTGCACAATTTCCTGGGCAAGTAGTCATTGTCCCTTATAATTGCACAATGCAAGACTGGAGAACATTCATTGGGCATAAATTCACATTTCTTGAGGGGAAGACAAAGCTTTCCTTCTCAGGATTGCGCAATCCTATCATGGTGAGGCAGAGTCCAGGCCAAGGCTACCTAGACCTGCTGACAGGCAATTGAAATCAAATGTGATTGTGTATGCATGGTGATATTAAGTATAAGCAGGAGTGAATGATCATGCATGCAAACAATGAATGAAATATTCAAAAAACGGAACAACATGCATGTGGGTGAAGCGAGTCACCTAATCGGCGACCATTTGTGCAAAATAGTTTCATGCATGTGACAATAGTGAGATGCTAATGAAAATTGAAATGTTGCTAGTAAAAGCTAGTATGCATGTAAAGGACAACCAACGTTCACAGAAATCAAGAAAACAATGCTCACACAAGTGAAAACAGAAAAGGTGACTGAAATGTTGCAAAAGACAAGTTAAGACCACTTACCATGAATAGTTGAGCTGGATGTGTCGAAGACTCCTGGATGTGTTGTGGGATGTTAGAGCACTAAGATTGATGTGAATGAGTGAGCTCTAAAGCGTAGAATAAATAAGTTTGGGCTCATGACATGCATGCCACAAATCTAGGAAAAAACGACACTTGGAGGAAAGGTTCTAAAATGATCTTTGCATGTAACCTCCAGTTGCTAAAAATAGCTCCCTGAAATCTAAGGATGCTTTTTTCATGTTTCTTTTTCTATTCCGGGAAAAAGCATCCCATGCATGCAAGTCAAGTTTTCTTGGTCTTGGGTAGAATCAGTCAACTCAATTGCACATGCAACAATATTCTCAACTGGGAGAAAAAAATGTGCATTTCTGGGAGGGAGCTGGGATGGCTACCCAAAATATTTGTGTAATTTTTGGGCAGAGCGGCTGATTGTTGTCCAGGATTGCACAATTCCTGGGCTGAGCAACCATGCTGGGAGGAATTGCATAATTTTCTTAGTGAGAATTGACTGGAAGATTTGTGCAATTTTGGAGCCCAGTATGTTGCCAGCCAGAATTGCACAATTTCTAGAGGGAAGGTTGGTTTCCCTCCAGAATTACGCAATTTCTTGAGGGAGCTTCTCAGCCTGCAATTGGACCAAGTCCGAAGAAATAGCCTGTGAGGGCAATGCAACAAGTTCTCATGGACAAGTTGTCATTCTACAAGAAAATCATAGAAGCTTGTGTACTTGAGGAGGCAAGACATGCTGCTGTGAAAGGTTGGTAGGGAGGCTCCAAAAGGAAGCTAAGGAAAAATTTTGGAGGGTGGTTGTAGCCACTACAACACTTGGCGACACACTAGTATAACCCCAGCTCTCTGAATGGACCTTGTGCATGAAAATAAAGTCTAACTATAGGAATTTACAGGGTAAGTTCCTCAGACAGAACACCAAAAGGACACCACTCACAAACAGATCACAGATCAATACACCAGTATTTTGACGTGGTTAAAACCCTCAGAGAAGGAAACAGTCCACGGCCTGCGCCAACTGGCTACTACAGGCAATTTATTAATAAAAGAATGAAAATTTACATAAGCTTCTCTCATGCACGGTTAACCTACAAATGACCCTCCATGCGCTTTAAATAGAATTCATGGACCAACCGGGTGTCAAGCCACGGATCAAGTGTCGGTAATACCGAGGAGAGAATGAACCGTCGGATCACTACATATCGTGACCGTCGGATTGTAAGTTACAAAATGTACAACGGTAAAGAAACACACTTTACCTAACCTAACCTAACTCTATACTAGACCAAGTTGAACTTAACTATTCCTATGTGTCGGAATATCCTAACATCCCCCCTTAAGAACAACTTGGGATAGGATTGAAGGATTTACAAATATGACACAATAGGAGAAGGAAGGAGGCACTAGAGCCTATCCCCCCTTAGTGACAACTTCCTGAACTCCAAGCATATATCGAAGTTTAGTGAACTTCGCCTCTGTGAGAGCCTTTGTGAAGATGTCTGCAACCTGATCATCTGTTGAACAATATTGCACTTCAAGAACATGGTCATGAATGAGCTTTCTGATGAAGTGCATGTGTAGTTCAATGCGTTTGCTGCGCTGATGCTAAACTGGATATTTGCAAAGCTGAATGGCACTTTGATTATCACACCAAAGTGTAGTCGGATGCTGCTGCTCAAAGCCAAATTCTGATAGGATCAGACGAAGCCACAAGGCTTCCTTACTAGCTTCCACGGCACCACGATACTCTGCTTCTGCTGACGAAAGAGAAATGGCAGCCTGTTTCTTACAAGCCCATGTAATAGGTCCTGAACCAAGAGTGAAGACATAACCGGCAGTAGACTTCCGATCATCAGGGTCACCAGCCCAATCAGAATCAGTGAAACCAACTAATAGAGGAGCTGCTTTGGCACTGTAATGAATCCCAAACTGTACTGTACCTCGAACATAACGAAGTATTCTTTTAGCTGCTTTCCAATGACTTTCACGGGGGTTTTGCATAAAACGAGCAACAAGGCCAACAACAAAGGAAAGGTCAGGACGAGTATGGGTTAAATACAAGAGTTTTCCTACAAGTTGACGGTATAAGGTAGCATCAACTTCAGGAGAAGTACAAGAGACTGAAAGTTTGACTCCAGACTGAAAGGGAGAAGGAGCTGGCTTACAATCTTCCATGTGAAAATGACGAAAAATATCACAAGCATACTTGGACTGGGAAAGGGAAATACCCTCCTTGGATTGCAAGACTTGAAGACCGAGAAAATAGTGTAAGTGTCCTAAGTCTGTCATTTCAAATTTCTTTTTAAGGCTGGACTTCACATGGTTTATAAGGTTGGGATCACTACCAGTAAGAATAAGATCATCAACATAAAGAACAAGGATGATAAGAGAGTTGCCCACTTTCTTGGTGTAGACGGTATTGTCAGAATAACACCTAGAAAAGCCAGATTCTAAAAGAAAGCTATCCATTTTGGCATACCAAGCCCGAGGAGCTTGCTTGAGACCATAAAGAGATTTCTTAAGTCGACATACAAGGCTGGAGTCTGTTTGGATGAAGCCAATGGGTTGTTCCATATAGATTTCTTCATGCAAGTCCCCATGCAAGAAGGCAGATTTAACATCCATCTGATGGACTTCCCATTTTAAAGAGGCAGCAAGGGAAAGAACAAGGCGGATAGAGTTCATTTTGGCAACAGGGGAGAAGGTTTCAGTGTAGTCAATGCCTTCAACCTGTGAAAAGCCCTTAGCAACAAGACGAGCTTTATGTTTATCAACTTTCCCATCTGGTCCATACTTGGTTCTGTAAACCCATTTACATCTAACAAGTTTGCGTCCCTTTGGTAGAGGAACAAGATCCCATGTATCATTTGCCAACAATGAATGATATTCTTCATTCATAGCTGCTTCCCAATGTGGATGGCCTGAAGCTTCTGCAAAAGTGTCAGGATCATGATTTACTGGAGCTTGAGCCAGTAAAGAAGAGGCTCTTTCAAACTGAGAACGTGTACGTCGCTGATCTGTAGGATCACCGACAAGATCACCTGCTGCATCCCGAGTAGCACGGACCCATCTTGGAAGTTGAGGATCCTGAGAAGGTGGGGGAGGATTGTCATCCTCACTTTCATCATCTGAAGAAGAAATGTTTTCAAAAGTAGAAGAGATAGGAAGAGGTGGCACATCCGCCGGACTAGGCTCGCAGGCCGATTTATTTTCATCAAATTTACATCTCTTCTAATGATAACATTTTTGGACTTAAATGGAATAAGTCTATAACCTTTTACATCTTCAGAATATCCAACAAAAGTACATTTCTCACTCTTAGGTTCTAAAGCTTTATGCTTTTCATCTGGAATATGGGCCCATGCTTCACTTCCAAAAATACGAAAGTGACTTACATCTGGTTTAATGGAACTCCAAGCTTCTTCTGGAGTGATATTCTTTAGAACCTTAGTAGGAGTGCGATTTATTATATAATTTGAACAATTAATTGCTTCGGCCCAAAAACTAAGACTGAGTCCTTTAGATTGCAGCATACAATTAGCCATTTCCTTTAAGGTGCGATTTTTCCTTTCAGCTACACCATTTTGTTGTGGAGTGTATGGAACAGTATGTTGCATTTGAATTCCATTTTCAGTGAAAAAGTTGATGAATGTGTTTTTAACATAATCTCCACCATTATCAGTTCTTAGCTTAAGAATTTGATGTCCAGATTGTTTTTCAACAAAGGCTTTGAAGGCCAAAAATGTGTTAATTACTTCGCTCTTGAGTTTTAAGAAGTATACCCAAGTGCGTCTGGAGAAATCATCAATGAAAGTTAAGAAATACTTGCAGCCAGAGAATGAAGCAACAGGAAGTGGACCACACAAATCACTGTGAACAAGCTGTAAAGGGGCCGAGGCGTGCCAAGAGGCACGTTTGTCAAAACTGTCCCGATGATGTTTTCCGAGTACACATCCGGAACAAACACCATCTCTGCAAGATACCATAGGAAGACCTGTCACCATATTTTCTTTACATAGATGCTGAAGGGAGCGATAGTTTAAGTGACCAAATCGCTCATGCCAAAGTTTGCTCACTTCATCATTATGAGCAACAAATACTGAAGGAAGATTTGATGACCCAAAGTTGTGAAACTTATACAACCTTGTGGAATCATCAGCAATACCAGTAGCTAGAATCTGTTTAGGATCTCTTAGATCCTTGATTACAACATCATGAGGTGAAAATTCAACAATTTTACCTTCACCTGAATGAGTTATCTGATATACAGATAGAAGGTTGCTGGATAAGGTTGGAACACATAATACATCATTAAACTGACCATTGTCTAGATGAACAGTTCCAGTCCCTACAACATTAAGAGATCTATCATCACCAACATATATATTTTTGGTGTTACAATCATGTAAAGAAGAAAACATGGCTTTGTTTTTGGCCATGTGATAAGAGGCCCCAAAATCAATGAGCCACTCATGAGAATGAGAAGAAGAAGATACATTTAATGCATAACCAGACTGAGATGATTGACAACGACATGCAGAAAGTGCCATTCCTGAAGATGAAGTTGAAGTTGAAGTAGAAGAATGCTCCACATGGATGTTATGTTTCTTCATTGCGGCTTCCAAGGCTTCCATGTTCTTAAAGCATTTAGATTCTAAGTGGCCATCTCGATTACAAAAGTTACAATGTCTATCAGTCTTCTTCCATTTGTTTTTATTGGTCTTATCATTTTGCTGAAATGATCTTTCATTTTGAGACTGAGTTTGCTTAGGACCCTTGTTTGGTTTAAGACCATTCTTTTAGGATATGACTTCTTAGGATTCTTTAAATTTGGTTGCTGCTGGGCGGCTAACGCTTTCTTGGAAGAGTTTCCAAGATTAAGAAGACCAAGGTGTAAGAGTTTTTCTTGTTCTCTTATTAAAGAATCACAAAAAGAGTCAAAGGAAGGGGCCTTGTAGTCTTTTCCTTGACAAATGAAAGCTTCCCTTGTAGAATGGAAGGTGGAAACAAATACAGAGTAGGCTGGTCCCAACTTAGTAAGGATGGAATAAATAAGGTTACTATTTTCTTTCTTAACCTTAACACCTTCCAAGAGATATCTAAGGGTCTTGAATTTGGACAAGAAATCTTCAATGCAAGAAAAATTATTAGGATCCAATGTAAGCAACTCATTTTCAAGTTGATGGGCTCTAATTTCATTTTTTAATCCCAAAAAATTTAGTGATTTGTTCCAATGCTTCATGAGGAGTATCAAGTTCTGCAATATGGAATCTAAGATCAGGAGAAATAGACATCCCTATCAAACCACGTGCTTGATCTTGTCTATTTTCCCATTTTGCAACCTTGTCTTAATCTTTTGGTTTCTTCTCTTGGCCCGTGGCTATTCTGTAGAGACCTTTACTTCTAAGTGAATCTTCCATGTAGGATACCCATTGGAAGTAGTTAGTGCTATCAAGAATGACTTGGCATGGACTTTCCATTTTAAAAAAAAACTGAAGTTGAAGATGTTGAAAGTAAGTGTTCCAATGGTTAGATCTCGAAAAATTAGGCTGTTTTAAAAAAAATGGCTCTGAAAAAGGCTTACAGATGAAGAAGTTATGGCTTTTTGAAAAACAATTGTTGAAGTTGCCGGCAAAGTGCGCGAATGTGCGGGAATGAAAAAAATGCCCCCACAAAATGGAGATTTGAACCCAAGACCTCTACTCTCTTAAAATAGCTTTGAACCAATTGAGCTATACAAAAAATTTGAGAGAGAGAGAG
>APFE030408318.1:0-14782 GCA_000404065.3 Pinus taeda
GAAAAGACCTTTTGTTCGTTGCATTCTTAGAATACAAAAGAAACTCTCACAAGGAGTGAGAAGCACTAAGGCCCTTGAAACAAAATATGTTTCTATTCAGCGGAGTGTATTTTGAGCTATAGCTTGGCACAACTAACTACACAACTCATCCTCATAAAACAAGACTCTGTGAGAGGGCAGAGACCTTCATCCAAGGCTTGGCAAGTCTGGTGGCCTACGTTAAAAATCGTATATAAACGAATGTAAATGAGTGCAAATGAAACCAAGACTTGAAACCTGCGCGGGCGACGACGCTAGAGGGGATAGCGAGTAATCAGAATAGGTTCTGGTGGAGATGCGGTGAAGCAATTCATGCAATGGAGGCGGCAGGTGCAATAACGCCCTTTATAGGATACAAGGAAAAAAACATGCCATTTCAAAAGCTTTAACGCACAGGATGGTGCTTATTTTATGTCAGTACAGTGCCCCTTTTTTGAAACGTTCATGAATAGTCAGATAGGATGGACAACGCTGGATAGTGGAGCAGTATGGATAGTGGGGCAGCTACCATGTCAGGAGCAGCTAATTTTATGGAGAGCTGCTCAGCTATATGGAGAGAAGACAGGGAGTTACAAGGGACACAAAGGCTAAAAAGAGCTGGCTCTGATACCATGTCAGGCCAGGCAATAACTCCATAGGGCAGAAATAAATTGACTGTGTTATTCCATCAGGTAGGTCCTCGTTATATACATGAGGGAGAGACTGTTCAGTTTCTCTCCCGATGACTGTTCATATTTCCTATCTATCTATTTACAATAATTCACCCAATCACAAGGATTAGGTGTCAACAGATTGAAAGATATGACCACCTTTCTCACCCAGTTTGTGAAGCCTAGACCCTCTTTTGTGGTTAATATGGTGAGCTTGCAGTTGTCAGAGCCACAGCCTCTGCAGGCCAGAGCCATTGGGTGGTTAGAACTCTAGGGGAGGTATCGTTAATATTGTCTTTGTTATCTCCCTCTAGGTTTCTCTCTCACAACCTACACTAGAGACTAGCTTCAAAATAATTAAAATGGGGGATTCACTTAGAATAGGCATCTAATTTAAAATAAACCAAGATCTTCCACTTCACTTAATTTTAGGTGTTGCATTTCATATATGATAGTGAAGCATCCTAAAAGAATGACTGTTCATCTAGTGACTTAGTAAATCATTTATATTAAGCAAGTATTTGACTCAATTAAGGCAGTAGTCTCTCAAAGTAATCTAATCTAATCGCTAAACTTGTCAAATTAGCCAAGTTGTCAGGCATTCAATTGTGTCTCCCGGACTTGTCGATTGCCGATGGGTCTTTCATATTTACATTTCATAAGTACTACCTCCCATAGCCCGTTGTTGGGAGACTGCTAGAACAGAGAGGGCAGAGATCAGAGTGACAACCCCTACCCTGATTGTTATCACATCTTGCTTGTACAATTTGAGCAACAACAGGATCTACAAGAAATTAGCAAACCATGGAAAGAGAAAGATGCCAAAAACAACTTTGGACATTCGCAATAGTTAGCACAGAGATTAGTCCCAAAAATATCTAAATAAAATCTAAATAAATCAAAGGAAAACCCTACTCTAAAACCACCAAGAAGAGCTGAGTTTCACTATCTTTTCTTGGTCGATTTGTGATTGTTGGGAGAACCAAAAATATAAGACTTTAACTTGCTAGATATTTCAATATAATACTTGAGAATAGAACCAAGAATGATGATAGAGTGTTTATGTGAAAGAAGTGAAAGAGAAGGGTTCTTTGAAAGCCCTTTGAAAGTTCTTGGTCCACGTCAGACTAATGATCCTTAGGATGCTTGAAGGTGGATGGTTCAACCAAGAACTTCCCCACTTCAAGCTTGAAGCACCTGTAAACAACACATAAGATCTTGCCCACATGATTAGTAACATAGGTGAAATTTGCACAATGATAAACTAAAAATGTTTATCAACCTAGAAACACATGTAATGGTTAAATCTAAAATACAAAAATTCAAGAGAATAGCAAGCAATTGTTACTCTCTCCCTTGGACAACAATGTCCCTATCAAGGCCTAGATTACAAACTTGAAACAAATAGTGTAAAATCAACAAGGTGCCTCAACTTAAGCACATGGAAAACCACACAAAGCAATGGACCATTGACCTCCAAAGTATTCTTGTATTATTGACAATATAGCAAAAATACAAAAGAGTTTACCCAAGCTCCCAAGCTTCCATCCTCTAGAATGAGAGAAAATGGGTTACATTTATAAATCTTTGGGAGCAAATCCCAATGAAGAAGAAGTGAAACCAGTGGCAAGGATGACAGAGATCCCAAAGACAAGTCAAATTACAAGTGTAGAAGAGATTGTTGTGTGACTACCCAACTGTGCCAACGAATTGTTGTGTTTAACTCCTTGTTGCTTTGCGTACTAGTTCCTTTACTACCAATGTATTTGTTGTGGTTTCCAAGGGTGGAAGAATAGGAAGTAAGAGAGACAAGTCCCCCACATAACTCTAACAAGAAAAATGTGTGTCATCAAACCTCAAACAAGTATATCTTTACATGTTGTGCATGGGATCTCTAGATCTGGCCTACATATCTCAACTAATTGGCAGTGTTGGAGATGTTTGGACCAGCAGTGTAGACAGGTGTATCAAAGGGGAGTTAACTCCCATATGACTTGGCCTAACTAGGCCTTAACTTCAGCTCCCTTTGACAACTAACAAAGCTACAACTCGTGCCTAGCGATAGCTCGTAATTCGGCCTCTATGTTGACCATGTACTCAACCTAGTGGGCCAGCTAACTCATGCCCCACTTGCCCATGAACTTGACCTTCTAATGTGGCGGTCAAATCAACCTTAAATTCAGCTTTGAGTTCAGCTTCAATGCCATGTCACTTGACTTGTCTCTTTGACTTGGAAATACATCTTTAATATGTCCCCCACTTATTAATTTTTGCAATTTTCTTATCTTTTTCTCCACTTTTATAAGTAAAAGTGAGTTTTCATGGGGAAACAATCACTTTTTGCCTCCAAAGTGGATACTAGGATAATGTTGGAGCTTTGAGTATGAATTATGAGCACTCACATGCCACCAATATTTCTTAATGCCACATACATTATTATATAGAAAATTAATTAAAAATTCGGTTCTACGAGAAATTTTAATTATTTAAAAAATTCCTAGCAAATCCTAATCAAATTTCGTAGACTCTAGATATGACCTATCATGGTAATATACATCAACCCTAGACATTAGGACATACACAAGGACCAATTATTAAGCTATGTGAAAATTCCTTGCAATGCAACAACTGGAATTTATTCTTCTAGCTGATTAATTATGCAGTTTATTTGTTACGACAAATAATGAATAAATCACACTGCAATTCTTCACAATAAAATTACGCTGTAGAAAATAAACTGAAACTGAGAAAAATAGATGCACACACACAATAAAAATGAAACCAATATTTTTGGACAAAAGTCCCTGGAAAAACCAAACTGGGAAAACCGATGCAACAGATGAGGGTTTATTTTATTATATAGTAGCAAAATCCAAGTACAATATCTGGATGCTCAAATTGGCAATCCTCCAGCGAAATAATCTGGCCTAAAATATTAGTGAGACAATTTGTCTCACCCGACAACTGATCTCAGCTCCAAAACTAGCTCTATCTGGGCTACTCAAAACCCCTGCATCAGCCTCTACGCTGCCTCTGCGGAAGCCCTTTTTGCACTACCTCTAGAACTCACTGAAATTTGTCTCTCTGCCTAACTCTGCCTCTGGGAATGATTTTCTTTACCTCTTGGATCTCTTCCCGATCTCTAACTGTTGAATCGATCTCCCTCTCAACTAAATCGAACTAGCCTCTGTGTTAAATTTTCATCAAGAATTGTTCTATGCTGCAACTATCACTTCAACGATTTCCAATAGCATCCAAATTATTATTTCCACTTCTTTACAGTTAACCAATAAAAATAGTGCAATAGAAGATAGAACAATTATACAATGAAAGACAACCAAGAGAAAAGAGACACAATATTTGGTTAATGACCAACGAAAAACCCCACATGGGGGAAAACCATTTGCAATTTTTCTTTTATTAGATTGTTTTCAATTGTTCGGCAGAGAGAGTACGTCATCCAAGAGTAAAAGTCAAGCTTTGACTAGTCAATATTCAAAACCAATATCCAATATCCAATAAAGTCAATACGCCAAGCAATTTATCCAAAATAGAGACAAGAGAAAGAGAGAGAGTAAACTCTGGTGCAAATCTGTCCAAGTCAACTGCAGCAATGTGTGCCCTAACCAGTGATCAGTCAAAGATCAAAACAGTCCTTTATCAGCACAATCCATAGCCCACAAATTTGGCCTTAACTGTTGGTCAAAGTCAACCTAAAACAGTGAACAAAAGTATAGTCAAACTCGGTCAAAAGAGAGATAAAGTTTGTGGTCAAAGTCTGCAGTCAACACTTCACCAAACTTCCCATATTTTCTCAGTTTTTGTGCCATTCTACTCTGCCTCTGAAAATCGGAATTTTCCCACTCAAAGCAAGTCAAAACCTGAAGTCAAACTCAATCAAACTATCGTCAAACCATCCAACTGAAAAAAGTCAATGCAAAAAGTCAAAGATGCCAAAGAGAACCTCACATATGTGAAGAGAATCCAACTGCCTTAGACCTATATGAACCAAACAAACCAAGAGAAAGGAAGACTGTGTTGATGTGATGTACAAAGGAGCTTGAGGTGTCCTTAAGTTATAGGCATTGGAGGAGGGATAATTTGTCCTTGGACTAACCTTGACAATTTTGACATTATGGGCTTCGCTTCAAAAATATACTTTTCCTTGTCCAAATCAAGTGCTTCAAAAGTCAATTTTGGTCCTCTCTAAAGGAGGAGTTTAGTCCAATGGTTGGAATTTGTCATTGAGCTGCCAAATTAACACTCCCTCTCAACTAGGGAGAAATTCCAACCGCATCATGTGATCATCACAAGTATCTTGGCACCATGTCATGTGTATCCCTGCTCATCTCTGCTTTTCTCTACTCATCTCATGTTGAACACTCTTCAATCTAAAGACGAAGAATCGTTGCATGAGAGCTCCAACTACACCCTAACTCCAGCACTGTCAAGGAGACTCAGCTGCCACCCGGAATCATCACCATCGGGAAGCCATGGCTACCACCCAAAACTAAAGATAATGGGTGAGATCAACCTACCCTAATGCGTAGGTATCACTTCTATCCCAAAATCCCTGACAATAGGTGAGATTAATTTACAGAAGGTAAGGATCACACTCTTCCCTATTGCCCCTGATCATCCATCTTAACCCTGTAGAGTCGAATGGTAGAACACTTGCATCCACCAACTTGGGCGAGATCCACCTATACTGCAAGGGGTAGGGATCAAACTCTATCCCAAGTTCCTCATCCCATTGTCCAGATGGGGAGGTTATCCCACAAAGTGTGCAGGATGCTAACTAGGGAATTCTCTGACTAGGGGAGATCTCAAGTCTTTGCATCCTATCAGTCAAAGGTCTCTCATCCCTAAGAGCTCGCCAACTCCATTCCTCACCCTGGGAGCTCAACCAGGGGGGAAGAGCATTTCTCAGTGTTCTTGATCAACCAGGACTCTTATTCGAAAGGGTCATCTCAACCAATCCAAGTTGCTCTCTGAAGAACAAGAACTTCCCTTTCGGCAAAGCTTTGGTGAGGATATCGGTTATCTGCTCATCTATCAAGATGTGAAAGAGTCTCACGGCTCCTCTTGGCATCATGTCTCGGATGTAATGATATTTGATCTCAATATTCTTGGACTTGTTGTGGAACACAGGATTTTCTGACAAACGAATTCCACTCTTGTTGTCGCAATAGATAATTGTTGTGTCCAAGACCTGCTCAAATAGCTCTCCAAAGAACTTCCTCAACCAAACTGTTTCACAACTTGCCAGGCTCGCTGCAATATACCCAGCCTCAGTTGTGTTAAGGGCTACAAACTTTTGCTTCTTGCTCATCCATGATATCATGGCAGATCTGAGACTAAAACGACATCTAGAAGTACTCTTCTTGTCGACAATATTGTTAGCCAAATTTGCATCTGTATATCCATGTAGTCTAATAGCTCTAGCAGCATATCTCAGTCCCAGGTTAATAATCCCATGTAGATATCTCAATATGTTCTTGGCAGCAACCCAATGTACATGGTAAGGCTTAGCCATAAACTAGCTCGAAGTGTTAACTACAAAACATATGTCGAGGCTAGTGTTCACGAGGAACATCAAAGCACCAACCAGTTGTCTATACTCGAAAGGGTTTGCTAGGTCTAGTCCAGCAACCTCTCCACATAACTTCTTGAAATTCATCTCCATAGGTGTAGTCAAGGACCTGCATTCTACCATGCAAAATCGCTCTAATAGTTTCACAACATATTTTCCTTGTGAAAGGAAAATCTCGCTTGCTATTTGCCATACCTCAAGTCCCAAGGAAAATCTCGCCTGGTATTTGCCATACCTCAAGTCCCATAAAATAGTGCATCAAACCAAGATCTTTCATCTCGAATTCAGTAGCCAACTCCCTCTTACGTTCAAGAATGAGAGGCTCTGTACCTATCAAGAATAAGTCATCAACATATAATACCAAAATGAGAGGCATACCTTGGACCACTTTGAAGTACAAGTTTCGATCAGCATTACTCCTTGTGAATCCCAACTTTATCAAGAAACTGTTAATACAGGCATACCAAGCACGGGGGGCCTGCTTCAATCCATAGAGAGATTTCTTCAATTGGCACACATGGGTGTTTTTGTCGTGAACTTCAAATCCTGGAAGTTGTTCAACATATACTTCTTCTTGAAGAAAACCATGTAAGAAGGCAACCTTGATCTGGATTTAAATAGGAACGCAACAACTTACAAATATAACCATAAATACAAAGGTGCAGTGGAAATAACACTCCATTTCATTAATATCAAACAGTGAAATATGCTTACAAACAGAATGGAAATAAGATTAGCTCAGGCGATGGTAGCTTATCCCTGAAAAGAGATGTGGCAGCTACATGCCTTTGAACTGTGTTACAATGAGGCTGAAAGGCCTATTTATTATTGAGAAACAATGGAAAACCCTAAACATCCAAAAACCTAGCCCTAGGAGATGAAGCGCCAAAATTGTGGGCCCTGTTTGGGTAAATTGGTACATCAACTTCCCGGGGTCGTAACTTTGGCATACAATCTCCGTTTGGCTATCATAATACCTCATTTCAAAGATCTCGAAGAGAAAGACGAAAACAAATTGGCTATTGAAAATTGAAATTAACTCAAACAAATTACAGAAAACACACAACAATCAGACATAAAATATTGGCGGAAAAGGCTTCAGCCTCATGGCTTCCTCAGGTATACTTTGTCTTTTTCATTTAAAATTATTGAATATCGTGTTACAAATAAATAGATGAGAGACAGTGTTCTCAAGATAGTGTGTGCTATCTTAGACACTTTTGGTTGAGATAATTTCTCACCAGACACGCACCAATATAGGAGTTACCGAAACTAACTCCTATCTTAGAGAAACAACCCAAGAGTTAGGCACAAATTCCTAACTTGGAATATTTAATTTATTTATTTATTTTTGGATTTATTATTGTTTTATGAGAGAGGCTAACATTCCCCCCTTCAATGATAAATCCAAAATAAGAACGAGAAACCATCTTCCAAGTTCTCATGTTGATTCTCAAAAATATTGCTTGAAAAAACCACCAAATTTGGATGCTGAAGAAACTGCAATATGAAGAGACTGAGTCAGTTGCATCACTGATTTATCTCTAAATGACGCTCGACAACTCTATCATGTGCCAAGCTGCAAAAGGATCCAACTGTCCTTTGCTTGAAAACAGCATCCGGTGTCCACTGACACAATTTAATGAATGCCCACTAGGGTATTTGCTGATGATGATCGCCCACTGGCTGAAGATGTCGAAAAACAACTCAATGTTGCTTTTGCTATGATGAAAGCTGCTCACTGCTGCTTTTTTTGTCGATTGCCCACTGGTGAATTTGCCGATGGTCACTGTTGATGAAAAATGCCCACTCGCTGATGAAGATGCCCACTGGCTGCTTCGCTGATGTTGTCGAGACTTTCAGTGTGACAACAACTTGTCAAATTCATTGACATTTCCCCCCATATTTTGTGTCTGATTGTTATGTGTGTTTTCTGTAATCTGTTTGAGTTAATTCCAATTTTCAATATGTGGTATAAGAGCTCTAGAACTTTTTGAAAGAAAAATGTCTTCAAAAAACTGACTCAACCTTCTAGAAATAAAATATTCACTTATCTCTCCAAATACAAAATACTTATAACTCCAAAAATTACAAAATATACTCCTTATTTCTCCATTACAAATAAATAATTTTATCCACTCCTTATCTCTCCTAAAACTCACTCATTTAAAAAATATACCTTTATTATTCCACTCACTTATCACTCAAAATAAAAACACACCTTATCACTCCAATAATTTCTTTTAAACTACCATTGAATAGAATTTTATGAAATTCTTCTAAAAAGTGAGTTAAAAAGTGAATGGAGTCACTTTAAAAGAGAACGTATCTCCTTTAAAAATGTAAGGCACACTTTTAAAACATATTTTTAGAAGTTCCATATGACAACATATGGTGAAGGTGAAACAAACAACAACTTGCTCCAAGAGAGGATTCTAAACCTTCACTTCTGCTGCGCTAAAACTGATATGTAGAATCCAAAAACATTCATTAGTGTCCACGTGGATTCGAACCTTCGCTTCTGCTGTGAAGCGAAATCTGATGTGTAGATTGAAGCGCAAGATATTGTAATCCCTGTAGTAAGATTTTCTGTGGAGCAAATTATATGGTGTGATTTTTATGAAACGAATTTGGTAGGGTGGCTTCAAGTGCAAAAGACGCAACAGCATTTAGATCTGCCACCGGCATAGCTGAAACGATGGACTAGACAACAATTTTAAAATTCTTGTATTTTTAGTTGTTGTGGGTTTCGGTAGACTGTGTTGTCGTTACAGGATGGTAAAACAAAGGTTTACAACATCAAACAATTATATCTTCAATCACCAATCAAAAGAATTCTTCTTTTCCCTACTACAGGCTTTGGTCCAAAATGACTTAACCAAAACTAGGAAGAATTCATCCTCTGCATAATAAATCCTCTTACATAAAAATGCATGTTCCAAGATTTCAATACACTTTAGCATAGTGAAAATTCACATCACTTAATCAGAATAAAAATTCACATAACCTTACTGAAATTTCATTAACACCAACACTGTGTTATCCTCCATGAAATAACAATAAACATGATGATTTACCTTCTGCGCTCATAGCACATTATCACTGCTCTCTTTAGTTTCAAATCTCCACCATCTTCAGACAATAATGCTCCTACCACAGGCTTTGTGTCACTGCAATTCTCTTCACACAATCTCTTTCCATTCTCTCAGCATACACTATGAACAAACTCACGCAGATGCGCCGAAGTATTCAGCCATAGCGCGTCGCTGGATTTTACCACTGGCTGTTTTAGGGAGTGAGTCTGTCACAAAAAACCCTCTTGGGAATCTTGAAGCCAGCTAAATTCTTTCTGCAATTTCCAGATCGATATACTTGCAGATTCAAACAAAATGTAGAACATAAATCTTTTTGCTCCGATACCACATATTGAAAATTGAAGTTAACTCAAACAGATTACAGAAAACACACATAACAATCAGACACAAAATATTGGCGGAAAAGGCTTCAGTCTCATGGCTTCCTCAGGTATACTCTGTCTTTTTCATTTAAAATAATTGAATATAGTGTTACAAATGAATAGATGAGAGACAGTGTTCTCAAGATAGTGCGTGCTATCTTCGACACTTTTGGTTGAGATAATTTCTCACCAGACACACACCAATATAGGAGTTACCTAAACTAACTCCTATCTTAGAGAAACAACCCAAGAGTTAGGCACAAATTCCTGACTTGGAATATTTAATTTATTTATTTATTTTTGGATTTATTATTGTTTTATGAGAGAGGCTAACATTGGCAAGCCAGTTTGGGACATTTCTAGTCTCTCTGTTTTCCCTAAAAACACCGTTTAGGGCCTCAAAATGGCTCCGAAAGTTCGGGACCCGAAAAATTGCGAAAAATAGTAAATTGTGCTACAACTAAGGAAACTGAAAAATTGAAAGAGATAGTGTTGGAGGTCCAAGTGGAATAGGCAGGTGGCCACCAATATCCACCTGGATCGTTCCTCCCCCCTAGGAAGCAGTGGTCCCCATCGCGTTGAGTTCCTCCATGAGATGAGGAAACTTCTGCTGAACTTGGTCCCTAGTGAGCCACTTGCCCTAGTGAAGGAGTTGGTCTGCTTTGACAACTCGTTATAGTTGGATCCTTTGTTGTCGAGTGTTCTTGATCTGCGTGTCCATGATCCGATCAGTTGTGGCTTATTCCATGCAATTTGGATTTAACTCTGTGGGTGTGAGTTGTTCTGCAGTGTCGATGTGTCTAGCAATGGTGGGAAGTATGGCCAAAGGCGGTCCACATTGAACACTGGGTGCAAGCCAAGGAATGGGGGAATGTTGAGCTCAAATGCATTGTCTCCCACTGCCTTGGTAATGGTGTAAAGACCATATCGGAGTGGTCTGAGTTTCCGATAGGCTCCGGTAAGGCGTTCCTTTTGCAAATGCAACCAGACTTTGTCGCCCACCTGAAACTTGTGTGGCACCCAATGTTGATCATGTGGCTGCTTGTACTTGGCATTTGATTTCTCCAGAATGTCGTGGACTTGCTGGCGGATGTGTTGGATGTGCTCAATGAAGTTGTTTGCCTTATCAGTTTCAGACTAGACATGAGTCGAATCTGCATGAGTAGCTGCAAATGTCATGGCCACATCAATGGGACATAGTGGCTAGAATCCCAAGCCCACCTGAAAAGGGTTGTGGCCAGTCGAGCTGTGGAGAGCCCGGTTATAGCTGTGTTGGACATAGGGGAGGCTCTTATCCCATGTGCGTGGATGCTTTGAGTTGTACATGTGCAGAATGTGTACGATCATCCTGTTGACGACCTTTGTTTGGCCATCAGTTTGGGGATGGAAAGTTGTGGACTTAGTGAGCTTGGTGTACAACATTGACCAGGGACTGGACCAAAATGTACTGAGGAACTGTTGTCCCGATCTGAGATGATAGATTGTAGGATCTCAAAGTGTACCCGCACTCATTCAAAGAAGAGTTTAGCAGTGGCTTCCGCTATGATATTCTTCTTACAAGCCGCCATAATGGCCATCTTTGAGAATCTGTCGACGACTAAAAAAACAGTCATTTCCATGCTTAGTAGAAGGAAGGCTCGACATGTAATCCATGGAGATGGATTCCCAAAGTTGACTAGGGGTAGGCAGCGGAGTATAGAGGCCTTCCTTCTTGATGGTCGGTTTGGCAATGGTGCAGGCAGTGCAGGATTTGATGTACTTCCCAACATCTTGTCGAAGATTCAGCCAATAGAAATACTTATGCAATACTGCCACCGTTTTCTTGACCCCAAAATGCCCAACAGCCCAACTGTAGTGTGCTTCCCAAATCATCTTGGCACGCTCTCTTGAAGGAACACAAATGTGTCCCAAGGGGCATAATAGGGCGTCCTGGAGGTGAAAATCTGGAACTTGCTGACCCTCTAAGAGCGTCTGGTATGTGTGGCCGAATTCTGGGTCGCTTTTGTAGAGAAATGGCCAATCAAAAGTCTCATGCCCACAAGAGTTGAGCACGATGGTTAACGCCATGATCGGTGGTCAGTTGAGGCAATCTGCAACATTATTGGTGCTGCCCTTCTTATACTTGATATTCAAATGGAACTGTTGCAGGTATGTGGACCACTTTGGATGGCAATCATTCTGCAACTTACCTTGTGTCTATATGAACTGCAGGGTCCGGTGGTCTGTGTGGATGACCGTTTCCTTCCCCAATATGTAATGCTTCCATTGTCGGCAGGCTTGCACAATGGAATACATCTCTTTGTCATAAGTGGGATACAGTTTGAAAGTGTCTCACTCTGATATGCCATTGAATGCCCCTTTTGAGTAAGGATTGCCCCAATAGCATATTCAAAGGCATCTGTCTCGATCTCAAATGGCTGTTGCAAGTCTAGTAATGTGAGCACTGGTGCAGAGTAGAGGCGATGTTTCAACTCTGTGAATGGCTTCATTGAGATTCAGACCAAAAGAATTTTGCTTTCATTCCTCCCTTGGTGACTTGACTCAAGGGCCAAGTGATATGAGAGAATCCGAACACGAACCTACGGTAGAAATTGTCAAGACCCAGAAAGCTGCGGAGCTTTGTCAAAGTGGTTGGAACTGGCCAATCCCAGATCACTTGGATCTTGGCTGGATCCACATTCAGCCCCCGTTCATCAATAATGTATCCCAGATACTTAACATGGGTCATGCCAAAAGTGCATTTCTCCAAATTGGCACATAGCTTGTGTTGTCGCAGTGTTTGGAGAACTTGTCGGATGTGGTGGAGGTGCTCTTCCCAACTCTGGTTGAAGATCAGGATGTCATCCAAGTATACCACTACAAATGAGTTGGTGAATGGCCGCAAGATGTTATCCATCAGCCTCATGAAGGTTGTAGGAGAATTCGTCAACCCGAAAGGCATAACCAACCATTCGAAAAGGCCCTCCTTGGCTTTGAAGGCAGTCTTCCACACATCAGAAGGTTCGATTGGTACTTGGTGATATCCTAACTTCAAGTCAATCTTGCTGAAATATTTTGCCCCCTTCAGTTGGTCCAGAAAGTCATCAATCTGTGGGATCGAGTACCTATTCCAGACAGTGATCTTGTTCAGCGCCCGATAGTCAATACAGAGTCTCTAAGTCCCATCCTTCTTCTGTACCAATACAATCGAGCTCCCACAGGGTGATGAACTCGATCGGATGTGAGCTTTCTACAGCAGCTCCTAAATCTGCCTCTTGATTTCGTCGTTCTCCAGAACGGAGCATCGATAAATTGGTCCATTGGGAAGCGGCACACCTGGAGTTAGATCGATGGAGTGCCTGACTTGACAGTGCGGAGGCACCCATGCGGGAGAGGTGAAGATGTCCTCGTACTCCTCCACAACCTTGTCCATTTGTGGTTGTCGTGCGGAGGGGCTCTGTCTGGAGGTTGTAGCCACCATGTTCTTCTTTCCCTAAGGGCGTATCATCAGGAAAACAAATTTCCCAATTTTGGAAATGAGCTTACTGCATTGTTTTGCAGTAACCAAAGAGATGGTGGTAGGCAATACTACCTCCGGTATCCTGTACAACTTATTTCCCAAAGTAACAATAACAGCACAAGGCCTTGACTCATACACAGCATGTCACTTCCATAAGTATGGTTGGCCTAATAATACATCACAAACATCAAGGGGAGCAACATCACATAATACCTCATCCGTGAAGGGCTTGATGCTGTATGGAAGGTGGCACTGCTGGCTCACATGAAGATCCCGTCCTTGGTGAAGCCACACAATGGTGTAGGGTTATGGATGTGTTGTGGTTGGTAAGTCTAGCCGCTTCACAACCTCTACCGAAATAAGGTTCTTTTGGCTCCCGCTGTTGACAATGAACTGTAGCGGGGAACCCTTTACCCACATCTGGGAGTGGAAGAAGCGCTCCTCCTCCTCTTGATCTTCGTGGTAGCAACAGTGGCATTGGGCTCTGCATCGATAATTTGCTTCCCTTGTCATTCCCCTTATCGGGTTCTGACTCAGAGTCGGAACATGCATCTAATTCCAAAGCCTTTAGCTCGGCCACCAATGACTGCTTGCCCCGACACTCACTTGTGTTGTGAGTGGAGCTCTTATGGAACTCACAGCACTTTCCCGTGTCCTTCTTCAGCTTTGCAGTGTTGTTCTTTGGTTGCGGCTTTGCCGGGTTGTCCTGGGTCGCCCCGCCTTGGTTTTGTCTTTTGTTGTGCGGTTTGGGGGTACCTTTCCCTTGCTTCGAATTCGCAAATCCAAAGTCTCGCTTCTTTTGTTTAAACTTTTGCTCGATTTTGACGGCATATCGGTATGTCGTGCCGAGTGAGGAGATGTTCAGGAACTCCATCTCGTCCTGGATGTACTTGTGTAGACAATCGCGGTAATTGAGAACCAAATGGTTCTCAGAATCTTTAATACCCAACTTCGCGCGAAGGGTATGAAAAACATTGGTAAACTCTGATACATCTTGGTCCTTTCCCTGTCACAGCGTTGTCCACTTTATGTATTTATACTCATAGCTCCTGACAAGGTAGTATTGCTCCTTGATGGCATCCCGAAACGAGTTCCAAGTGGGTGCAGCTAAAAACAATGAGTTCATACTTTCATCCTTCTGCTCATAGTAGGTTTCCCACCAGTCCTTGACGTGGGGGGCTACTTTGAGAAGTGCAAAAGTGATATTTTCCCGGCTGAAAATATCACGAACGGAAAAATATCCTTCTAGCAGATTTAACCATTTATCTACAACATTTGCATCTATCTGACCCTCAAATATGGGAATGTCGAAATTAACTTGTACCTTAAAGGGTGTGGCGCTTCCAGAGTAGTTGCCGGAAGTAGATGCGTCGCCCTTGGGTAGTCGCTGAAGGATCTGGACAAAGTTGTCCATCATTGCGTTCCTTTGTCACTCGAGGGCTTCTTCGAGCAAGATTTTGATAGGGTCTCCTGCCCCATCGTCTTTCTTTTCATCCGCCATGGGAGGCTGTCAGGATTTGCGAGGTTGGTCTTGTAAAGGTTTG
>APFE030408339.1:0-36019 GCA_000404065.3 Pinus taeda
TCTTGCATCACTGTGATTAAGACTCTTCCCAGAGCTCCTACTCTGTATCTGAGAGTTAAATTCTTCTAGTCTTCGCCCCTTTCAGCCAAAACCTCCTCCTGTGGCCGAGCATATCCACACGAATTCGGCTTCAGCTTCACTTTGGTGCATCGACCTGTGCAGCGTCTGATAAAGGGGATGCCGGCGGTGGATCATTCTTGGGTCGACTGATCGGCTCCATTACAAACCGAGGCCTTCCCCGGTCCCTGTCCGTGTCTGAAAATCCCAAATGTCTCCCCCCTTTTATCACCCAGTCGCTCAGTGTTCATAGGCCCAAAAGATCCAGATTCGTGATCGATTCTCCTCCTGCACCACAACAGTCCGCTCTTTATGAGAATTTGCAAATCGCACTGATCAAAATTGAGTTTGTTGATGAGCACGTACAGGTCGCTCTGCCCCATAAATTTCCAGCTGTATTAAAACACTCTGAGACGCTTGTCGAGTTCTATGGTATTTTACAGAATTGATACAACGTTGGATAGAAGCTTGTTCTGTAACAAAAATTCTCGGCCCAATAACAGCAGGAAGGCTCCATGATAATGCTCGTGATGGTCGAGTTCAGAAGTTCCACCTTAGATGCTAAGGCCTTTCCGATCATTACTGTCATTACTCTTAACAGACGCTCTCTACACATATAACAAACCTCATAATTGCAACTCTCCTGAAACTAATTTTTTTTTTTATGATTACAACACTCAAACTTTAACTGCTTCTCATTTAATTTATTCATTCTGTTCTTGATAAAATCTCTCTCACAGAAGTCTTCTACCTTATATGCCCTATAAACTTCGTTATCACATTACAAAAAAGAAAATACCGAAATTTTCTTGTTATTATATATATTTAAACTTGACATTATCTTTAATTATAATTCTAATTAGTTAAAGCGAATATATCAATTATATTAAATTAATAAAATATATTATATAGAGATATTTTTCACTTGTTAATAATCTTTAACATAACAAATTTATTCACACACAAAATATATGTGAATCGATTATTAATAAAAAAATTATTTATGCATTTGGTGTTTAACCTTGTGAATTAATTATTTTAATAAAAATATTTATTTATGAGAATGATTATCATGGTTGATGGTGAGATATTAATTATTTTAATAAAAATATTTATTTATGGGATGATTATCATGGTTGATTGTGAGATATTATGAGATGTAATGCTTGACAATGGAGGCTTGTGTCTTCATTTAAATGGCATGGATTATTTAGTTGGATTTTGATTTTTTTGTGGTTTAATGTGATATTGACTCATCTTGAGATTATTATTTGGCAACTAATGCATTTGTTTGAATTTTTTTGATAGCAATTATAGAAGTTCCAATATGAAGATGGTTGATCCAAAATTTTGCATCTATAACAAAACTCTATAGCATAACCGATTTCATAGTAAGGATGGTTTTTTTAAGAAATAGGAAAAATGAGAAAAAAAAAAAAAAATTGTTAATCTCCATCTTCTCACTAGATAGCTTTATGTCTGAGCCGTGTCTAGCATTTTACATAATAAAAAATAGGCATAATAAGAAATAGAGGTCATATGCCAAAGATATCGCTATTTTTCCTTGCACATATTAGTCCCACACTTAGACATTTTCTAAGCAACATAAACATTTAATATATCTCATACTTAACCATTTTCAAATATGTGGTTTCATACCATTTTATCCTCATTTCCCATTTAATATTCCTCATATCTTTTTATCCTAAGTTATTTTGGCATATCTCATTATGACACATGGCAACTAAGATATGTGACACTTGGAAGATATTAATTGGACACATATGACTAGGCAATGAATCAACACAATCATTGGGCAATGAAGTGAACCAAAAGCTACATTATGTGTAAGTTATGCAAAGATTAAAATCTCTTTCTAATTCATAAACAAATAACATGTAAAGAGTTCATTTATTTGAAAAGTATTATAAATGCCCTCGCATGACGTCTGTGGAATGAGAAAATCGAATTTATAAATCAAAACTCCAACATTTATGTGAAATAAATTAACGGTAGTTGAGTCATTTCAATGAGATATACGGTAGCTGCGTCATGAACTTCCAACGACCATAACTTGAGTTTCCAATATCTAATTTTGGCAAACAAGAGCTTGTTGGAAAGGTAAAAGAGTGAAGAACATGATGGAAGTGATATCTAGGAATAAAAGTATGGATACAAACTTTTAAAATTAAAATAAAAACCACAAACTATTTTGAAAAATAATTTATAAAAAAAGGAAATCTGGAATATCTGAAGAGGGATCTAGCTTGGAGAATGAACTCATAACTACATATTTCTAAAAATGGATCTTTATTCGGTTATAACAAAGAAAAAAAACTAACTGTCAAGTGGTTGCAAAGATAGAGACAACATTATAAAGGGAAAATCATAATCAAAGGAGGGAGAGACTTCATTCCACTTGTTATCCTTTTGCAAATTTGTGAGTGTTTTATGTTTCTTTGAAGAAATTCCCTTATTTCTTCTCGATATCTGATCATCTGACTTTATTAAAATTGTTTTACATGTTTCCTAGAGCCAATCCCTGACAGTAGTTTCTTCATTTTCTTTCAGGTATCTTAATTTTACCATTATTGGTCCATTGGAGCATAATCTTAGTCCCTTTGGGGATGAATGCATCTTCCTCTTACAATTTTAAATAACATGATTTTGTAATTGTGTTTTAAGATCTTAACTCTATTACAAATTTAATTCTGTAAATTTATTTTTTCTCTCGCATAGAGCTCCTTTTCAGGAGAGCAGTTCAATTGTGGTTTTGACACTTAATTCTTAGAATAAGAAATATGAATCTCGTTATTGTTTCTCTATGACCTTTATGAATTAAATGGATAAAAGCATTCTATAATTTTTTTAATATATGGACCATTGTTTTCCATTTTTATCCATGTGAATCTGCTTCAAGTATATCCCCTTATGATATGCTAATAAATGACAATGTGCAATGAACTTATGAGCTTATTTTATTTTATTACCATCTTTACCTATTTGTAGACATCTTGTTCATTCACAAGTGCATATGTTAATGTTTTAGTCTTACTGCAAGTTATTTGAGTGTGTTCATAACGAGGAGTACCATCTCTCTAAAAGCATAGAGGGACTTGCATTTATCTGTAAATTGTCGTGGATATTCCATTTGACAACTCGTCACAAGAGATATGATAATATTATATTAGAAATATGAAATTCTACACTATTAATGTTCTATTAAATTACTAGATCTATAGATTTTTACTTTAATCAGTGCATGCATGCGAATGGAAATTATGCAGAAAATAGAGAACGACACAATAAGCTCACACACACTTAAGACACAAAATATACTTTGGGAAACCCTTTCGGGAGAAAACCCCGCTGGAAGGTGAGGTTGCTTCGCTTCCTTTCTTTGTTTGGAAATATGGTTGTAGGTACAAAGAAGTAAGACCTATGGCCCGTGAGCTGGGACAATGCACAAATCCTCCTTGTATGCTCTACCTCCTATCCCTCCTGGCTATCTTTGCTCAACTATGGAACAAAATTCTCTTGAAAGAATGGAATACCTCTTCCTCCTAGTGGCTTGGTTATAACACAACCTGATAGCCTGTTAGTGTCAGTCTTTGCAGCCTTCCTCCAGTGATCAAACATGCTCTTACAAAGTGATTTTAAGGTGTCAAGGTCAAATTTTGTCATTTCAGTGAGTCTTCAAGCAAAATTTGGTCACTAGGCATTAGGTCTAGGGTTTGATTTTACTCTTGTCAAAGTTGTCCAAATGACGTTCCATGTCACCATTTAACTGAGTGTACCATCATTCAAAGGGTTGTCATCATCATGTCAAGTTCCACTGGGGTCATTTTACACCTTGTTCATGCTTCAGTTGTGCCTAGGCAAGGTTCATTTCCCTCTCCTAGGGTTTTGAAGCTAATTTCTCTTGGATGGTCAAATCATCGAAAAACTTGTATCTTGATGTTCATACACCTTTCCCTATCCATAATGTACCTTATTAATACTTCCCATCACTAAAATCCCCCAAATTCCTCATTTTCGCACAAACCTTAGTTTCTTGCTACAACTTGGCAATTTTCTAGGCTAGGCCTGTGTTTTGCCTTTTTGGACCCCTTCCCCTCACTCAATTTTTGATATTCCACTTTCCCCTACTTTCTAACATCCCTCCCCACTTCCCAAAATTTTCTCAAGAATTTAGAAGCCCCCTATCCCCTTCATTTCGCTTCATTTCGGCAAATCCCTTGTCGCACACATCGGGATAGGTTTCACTCAAATGATGTTTCTGAGAAATAAAAGATGAATTTGGGAAATCTTAGAGAAATTTTTGTCCACAACAGACCAAGGAAGAAAAACCTCATTCACTTTTTACACAGGTGTCATGGTTTTAGAGAAATGTCAAAAATACAATCACCTTGGGAGAATTGATACACCTCTAAAGTGACCTTGGGAAAATCAAATTTTCTCCTATCTTGGTTGGCCAAATGACTTTCTTGATGAGTCATATGATAACTAGACACAAATATCTTTCCAATGAGCTATCATGAGCTCAATCTGGAGTTGAGGAAGGCATTCAAAAGTTGACTGCAACAGCACTCTGCCTTGAGGCAGCCTCATCTGGCATATTTTGACCAGTCTTTGGAGATTTGATTTTTGAAAGGGAAAATGAACTCCAAATTGAAAAATTCTAGTTGATTTGGAAGTTAGACTCAAATACCTTTCCAACTAGCTATCTTTCACCCAATTTGGACACCGGGAAGGCCTCCAAAAGGCTCCTGCAAAAAGCGCGACGCACAGAGGGAGCGCGGCGCACTGGGAGAAATTTCCCAGTGTAAATTTACACTGGCGCGACGCACATGGGAGGCGCGGTGCACAGGGCTAAAAAAGGCTTGAATTTGACTGAAATATTCCTCCAAAACTGCAAATTCTTCATTCCACAAAGTTTCCACAAGGAACAAAGTCATTGAGCATACCAAGGTAAAGAGAAACATAGCAAAGTAATTGGGAGAGCAAAGCACGCGTCTTAGGAGAGGTTGGAGTCGTTTTCAGGAGCGTGACACACACACAGAGGGGTGTGGCGCACATAGAGAGCATGACGCACACAGCGCCACCCCACAGTGTAAAGTTTATACGGGCGCGACACACACACAGAGTGCGGCGCACTGGGTTTGCTGCACGGTGCACACCCACAAAGGCCCGAAAGTTGTTCCAAATTGCATCAATTCACCTTTGAAACCCCTCAAATCGACAGGTAGGCTCTAAATCTTGATGGTTCATGTATGTTTGTGAAGGTTATGGTGGTTCATGGCTATGTATAATTGCAACAAAAATGCCTAAACCCTACCACTTGAAATCATCAAAGCCATTGCTCTAGGGTTGCAAATTTGTTGTGTTGATACCAAGGTTCCTCCTCCCTTTCACCTTTCATTTTTCCCCTTCTTTCCATTGTTCCCTTCCCCCTATTCCATTTTCCCATCTTTCCCTACCCTAAAACATTACTAAACCCCTATTCCCTATCCCCTCCATTCATTTGTCAATGTAAAACCCCAAAACCCTACCTTATAAAATCCCCAAACCCTCCTACATGTCCCTAAACAAAATTTCTCCCCATAATCCCTAATCCCATTATATTATTCCCCTTCCTAACAGTCCCTTTTGCATTGTTCCCCTTGGTGGCAGAGTTCATAACAACACATAGTTTCATACCATCATCAAATGGCAGTCCAAGTACAATACATATACAGCAGAGATGACATCTGACCCGTCATATGATCATGAAGAAGAGACACATAGTGATTCGCCAACAGAGGTACATGCACCGAGGATGCCTCATAGAGGTGGCAAAACATCCGTGAAGACCAGCAGGCTGCCCAACGAAGCCTAAATGAGAGGACACCCATTCAGCAGGAGATAGAGGCCGATCGAGAGATTTGGTTCAAGAAGATCAACATTCACTTAGAGGAGCTGTTGGTGAAAGCGAACAAGGACAAGTACATGCTCAAGCACATGAAAAACCATTATTGGGCATGCAATCATGTTTGCAAGGCACGAATAAGGAATTTAAAGGCAAAACTAAAGAAGGCAATAAGCAAGCAAAAGAGGCAAAGGGAGCATGATCGTCTTCAGATGTTGGCCGAAACCTCTTTAGCCCAGCATGGTACTTGATGGAGAAGCTTCAACCCAAATTTCAAGAAATTTGGGGCATTTTTGGTCACATGGCAAATTTTTGGTCACAACACAGGTTTTTTCTCCCTGTGCGCCGCGCCACTGGCACGACGCTTAGGATTGGGAGCTCCAAATTGCAAATGGTCTGCATTTTTGGATTCAGCATGCAAAATCACGACTACTGGTGCATGGACAAGAAATTTGGGCATGATTTGAGTCTCCAGGAGGTCAAAAACACTCAACAAATGACCTCTCTGCCCCTATTTTGACACACAGGAAGCAGTCTTGGGAGAATGAAGATATTGAGGGGAAAATGAGCACCAAATTCAGAAATTCCACTTGGGTTGGAAAGTAGACAAGCCAGGCTTTCTAACAAGCACACTTGGGCACAATTTGGACTTCGCCAAGTACCTCAAAATCACCTCCAAAGTGGCGCGACGTGTATAGATTTGGGTGCGGCGCATATAGACAAAAATGCCAAATCACTTCCGCTTCGCGACTTTCTCCAAGGGGGCCCGCTCATCTACACTTCACTCTTTTCAGAAACTAAGGCAAAGTTTAAAGAGTTCCAAGTGGCAAAGGAAGGCAAACGGTCACCCAAGCCATTTGTCATTTTTGTAATGCTGCACCTGTAACTAATGGTTGGCTTTCCATCTCCATTTTGTAATGATTTGAGAAACTCCCCAACTCTTGGTCATTCTATTTCCTCATGGCATAGTCTATTTATTGTATGCAAACCATTTGCAAATGGTTGGTTGGCTTGTAATTTCTGGGAGACTGTAGGAAAGAAACTCTGTTTCTTCATTGTATATTTTGACAGAAGATTAATGAAAAGCAGCACCTCTGTTTCATGAGATTCATGTGGTTGTGAGTGTAGCAAATGTGTTTTTCCTTGTGTTGCATATGTATTTTGTTATGTTTCATAGTTCATTCATATTCATTTCCAGTGAAATTTTCTGAGTAAGATAAGGTAGAATTTATTTTTATTGCTCTGCCTGTGGGAAAGTTTCACGCTGTGTGTTTTTCTTCTGTTGAAAAGGATTCATGTACTTATGCCCTTTTCACCCTCCTAAGCAATCTCTCCATTCCACGTTATTTCAAACTAAATTGCTAGACTTTTTGCATGTCTTGCCTCACGAAGTAATCTGTGCCTTTGTATTAAATTCTCTGCTCATTGCTGTCTGTTGGTCCCATACCATCCCACAAACTCAGTCATTCATAAAAATTTGTTTCTTGTATCCATTTTTACTTACTAGCCTAAGATCACTATTTCACTTTAAGTCATCTCAGACCATTTCATTTACTTATTCGCTGAGCGTGACTCGGAGAGAGCCCTCTCCTGTTCTGGTAGGGCTAGCTACCAGACTGAGTGTGGTTTGTGGTTACCCTGAATTTTTCTTTCCTTTAGCCTAAGGCAGATTTAGGTGCTAACATAGCCTACTAGTGGTTAAGTTTGACTAGGTCAACTCTTAGCTAGAGTTACAATATAGACCCTTCTAGAGTCGTTTACATCAAAAACATGTGGTTAGCCCCTTTTCCATGAATAATGGAGGTTGATGCAACATCCTCCTGAACTATAGGTGTGAAAACTTGAAGGTCAACTTCTAGGTGGCATAACTTTTTCAGACAGACTCTGATTGACACACTTCTAGCACTGTTGAAAATATCTCCATGTGTAAAGTAGCATTGGGAGGTGCGGTGTTGAAGCGCTAAAGTTTTAAACCTAAAAAACATCATTTGATGCCTTAAAATGCTCCCGGAAGGTTTCATACCTTGTTTCACCAAACTATGTCTCGCCGTTAAAAACGGTCTTATGAGCTGATTCCTCCACTTTTTCCAATCTAAATGTATCGAGATGGATGACAAAAAATATAATGATCCAATCCGGATCACACCTCCCCATTTTGGGAGGATTGGTCCCCAAAAGCTTTTACTGAATGAGGTGAGGAAATTTTTCCTCCACCTTCTCTCTAGTGTACCATTTAGATTTTCCTAGAAGTTGTCCCTTCAACCCAATCTGCCAAAGGTCATGTTGTCCATGTCTTGTAGTTCTGGACCTCTTCTGCAAAATTGTATCCTTTATCAACTCTTCCTGAACATTTGGTGCCAAATCCTCCACATAAAGTAAGACTTGTTCCTCTTCATGATCTAGCATGGAAGGCTCATAGAGTTTCAAATTCTCTACATTCACAACTGAGTAAGTGCACATATATAGTGGTAAAATGAGTCGATAGGCATTATCACCCACCTTTTCCAATATCTCAAAGAGACTATACCTCAGAGCCTTGATTTTCTTACCAGGCCCTTGCAACCTCTCCTTGTTCAACGGTAGCCATACTCTGTCTCCCAGCTTGAATGATTTCTCTATTCTATGCTGATCTTGCTTGGCCATATACTTATCCCTCGACTTTTGCAATGTTTCTTGTATGTACAGATGGATCTGCCTGATCATCACTTGTAACACCCTCCCCCACATCTACCCAAGTAATCGGGCAACTGGGGTAAACATGTGCCAATAAGTTACTATGATATGATTCGGCTCCCTATGTGCCAGTTAAAGAAGTGGAACCAACGGAAAACATCAAACAGACCTTCCACATCAGCAGCAAAACTCCCAAGAGCCATCCCAACCACTCAGGTAACTAACCCCTGAGACCAACTGAAGTTTTAGTGGATCAAACCATTGGATGCTCCTTGATATGGACAAGGGTGCATTTGGGAGGCTCTAGAGGCTCCCACAACATGGGTATGAATGCATTTGGGGATTTTTTTCCTTAGACTTGTGCCTGCGACTACGAGATTTGTGCCACTTTTTCAGGCTTAGAGCCCAAGTCACTGCGCAAAATTCCATGACACTTTCAGAAGGGAAACTTCACAGTGGAACAAAGATACATTTGCAAAAACATCAAGGAGGACTTGAATGGACCCCTCCTAGCCATGACATGCATTTCGTCAAACATATCACAAATATGAAATCTATAGGTCTTAACAACAACACTGAGCATAGGGGTCTCATACTTATCTAAGAATCGCTAAGAATCATTTTTCCCTGATATCATTAGATGCATTATCATCTATTAGGTCATAGATGCATTGTTCATTCATTCAAAAATCAAAACATGAGAAGATCCATACAGCATCATTGTCATAATACATATTGATAACCAGCATAATAATAACAAAAATACCAAGTATACATAAGCCATTGAATCCACATATAAACCAATAAAGTTACACATAAGATACCAAGGAAAGAACCTCTTATTAATGAGTGCAAAAGCCAACCCGTTATGGGACTACCACGTTCCACCCGACCATATATTGGCCGAGTCAAATCTCTCTTCAGCCAATCACCCTCGTGCCATATTCCAAGCATGAATGTGGGACTCAAACCAAAAGAACCAACCAAGGCATCTTGAGGCTAAACCAGCTCACGCTCATTAATAGAAATCAAGATTTACTGCAATCCACACCAAATCACTAGGCCAAAACAATAAACATGTAATAACATGCTTTACCATGATCTCCACCAAATCACTAGGCCAAAAAAAGCATGGATGCCACTAGATTTCTCCACCTACATTGTGAGGAATTTTCATGTCTCCTAGTCTCTCAAGCTTTACCGCAATCCACAGTTCGATTCAAGGATCACTAGGCCCTAAACTGAGACTCCACCCTCTATGGTCAGGTGGAACGTGGAAGTCCCATCCCGAGTGTGGATTTTGCATCATCAATATGAGGTTATTTCTCCTTGTATTTCTATGAGTATTATACTGGATTATATGTGGTTGATTTGGCTATGATCTCATTGGTATTTCTGTTGCTATTATGTTGGTTATATATGTGTTTTATGACAAAATCTTTGTATGGATCTCATCATGTTTTTACTTGTAAATGGATGATTAATGTATCTATGACCTAATGGATGAAATGGCAGTTGATGTGTTCAGGCATCAATGCTTCTTAGCAATTCTCAGCTAAGTATGAGACCCCTATGCTCAAATCTATTATTTGCACTTGTAAATTACATATTCGTGATATGTTTGACGAAATACCTGTCATGGCTAGTAGGGGTCCAGTCAAGGTCTCATTCAAGTGATTGCATTTATACTATCATTTCCATGTTATTTTATTGTTATAAAGATGTGATTCAATTATGGGAAGTGACCTGGGCTCTGGGCCTGAAAAGGTGGCTCAAATCCCATGGACGCTAGCACTTCACTGACAAAAAGAGTCCCTAGACGCTGGCTTGCAGCCCTGTGAGAGAGTCCATAGGTCCCTGGATGTTGGCATGCCCATAGCATGAGAGAGTCCAGAGGTCATGTAGTCCAAAATGTAAGTGGGACCTAGGAGCTGGTTGGCAGAAAGGTTGGGTTGGTTCTTGAGGGTCTTAATGTTGATGTTGGATGTCTGTATAGTGTGTTTTTGTTGGTTCCACTTCCTTAATGTGACTTAGGAGGTCGAATCATATCATAGTGGCCTCTCATAGCATGTTTACCCTAGCTGGCCGGTTTCTTGGGTAGATGTGGGAGGAGGGTGTTACAGAGTGGTATCAAAGCATGGTTCACCCCTAAGACTGGATGGGATGTGTGTTGGTCATGCATGCATATCAGTTGCATGTGTGTCTCTTACACTTGCATTCCATGTGATTGTTGCATTTACATAATGTTGATCATGGTTGTAGCGATGTCGTCGTGAGGAACTTGATGTTGTTATTGTGGAGTGCATCGTCATGAGTGTATGATTGGTTACATGTTTTTTGATTTAAGACCTCTGTGGTTAATATCTTGTACCTTATAAATTGGAGAACCCACAGTAAAAACCATTTTTCAGTCAACGTTTCAAATCCCAATAGTGATCCATCATCAGGACTATTTTGAATGTTGATAGTAGAAGAGCTCAGTTGCAAGATTTAAATAGTTATGAGGTGAGCTTGTTTTGTTTTAAGGAAAAAAAAAAGAAGGTCGGCTGATGATGGATCCCTGTTGGGATTTGAAACGTTGACGGAAAAATGGTTTTTATTGTGGTTACATGTTGTTATATGTTACTTACATGTATCATTATTGTATGCTTGGTTACATTCTTGTATGTTAGGTCTCATTCTTATATGTTTGGTTACATGTATCATTCTTGTAGGTTTGGTTTCAAGTATTGTTCGTTTATGCTTGATTACATGTGTTTATGCATGTGTGTGGTTGGGTACACGTTTCTTATGCACATTCATGTTTGCATGTGGTCAAGTGTATAGTGATGCAGTGGTTGTTGTCATGCATGAGGTTGTGATGTGTGTTGTTGTTAAGGTCATGCATTGATGACTGGACCCTAGCTAGAATGATGGTTGCATGGTCATATGCTTACGTGTTATGTTTCTATATGCTGTCATGATTATGTTATACGTGTATCACACGAATTTGTTGATCTTGCAGATAAGGTATCCTCCCCGATCTATACTAAGGTACATTGGTTTATTGTGATTTGGTTTAGCTGACATGATATACCTTGTAGGAAGAAATATCAAATGGCTAGAAAGATGGTAGACTACAAAAACTCTCCCTATGAATCAAATGAGCAGTATGGTGTTGGGAACTCTTCCGATTTGGCAGATACACTGAGAAGCTTAAAGGAAGAAATAAGGAGTTGTAAGGAAGACAATGACAGAATCATGTAGGCACATGAGAAACAATAAGAGGTAAATGTAGTGATACTTCAGAGTTTGTCAGATTTGCAGCGGTAAGGACCACGTCAGATCAGCTATGAGCAGGAGGACATAACTAATGGGGCACATGGTAGTAGGCTGCATGGTGTTCACAGGTCGAGTAGAGATGAAAAAGTGAGAGATGACAGATTATTGGACACTTCGAAGAGGAGAAGGGATAGACACAGGTATTATTCTGGTTTTGATTCAGATAGGCACTATGACCATCATCATTATCATCCTTATAGGAGGAGTGATAGATGATACTTGCCGAGTAAGTTTAAGAAAGAAAAGCCACCTACTTTTGATGGAGAGACGAAGAAACCACAGGATGCAAAGGAATGGTTGATTGGCATGAGGAAGTTCTTCAAGTTGCATGATTATTCGGAGACCATGAAAGCTAGAGTAGCTACATTCAGTATCAAAGGTAAAGCATACATTTAGTGGGAAGATGTGAAGGATGCGGGATGTATTCATGAGGAAGACTTGACTTGGAGTGAGTTTGAGTGGTTATTCAAGAAGAAATATCTATCAGAGAGATACTTTGATGACAAGGCTAAATAATTCTAAGAGGTAAAGATGAGCTCCATGACAGATGAGGAGCACACTAGTAGGTTCTTGGAGCTATAGAGGTATGTGCCTTATCTCACAGAGGAGGCCAAGAATCAGAGGTTCATTAGTGGATTATCAGTTGCATTCATTGATAGGATTGAGTTCAATGAACTTAGATCATTGGAGGAGCTCATTTGAAAGTTAAGGCATTTCTATGAACAATCAAAGCGCAAGTCTGAGACTAAACTAGAATGGAAAGGTAATGCCAAAAGCAAAGGAAAATGGGATAAAAAGTGATGAAGACCTCAGGGTACATATAATAAAGAGAATGTTGCACGATCTAAGAATTTCAATGCATTAGATAGAGGACAAGGGCATCGAAATAAGGAGCGAAATAAGGGTGCAGGCTGAAAGCCTATAGAGTGTTGGACTTGTGGTAAAGACCATCACAAGAGAGATTATCAACAGAATCATGGTGGTAGGCCTCAGATATATAGTGCATGGGATGCACTGACTGTTGGGGATGTTGGTCATAGTATTCCTCATATCTATGCAGCATTGGATAACAAACAAGCAGATCATCAAGCATCTATCATTGAGATGGATGGTAAGCTTTATTTTCAAGTTATTTCTATTTTTATTGACCCTGGATCTAATTATAGCTATGTTAGTCCTGACTTGGTGGATAAGTGTGGTTTGACTAAGGAATTACATGAAGAATCTTGGTTAGTGCAGTTGGATACAGGTACGAAGAAGCGAGTTCAACATTGGGTAAGAGCTTGTGCATTTGATTTGAATGGTATACCTACTGCAACACATTTGAACATATCACTGTTAGGATCATACAGTATGTTGTTGGACATGGATTGGTTGTATTTTCATAGAACCAAGGTAGGCTGTTATGAAAAATCCATTGAGTGTGTGGATGAAAATGGGGAACCAGGAATCTTACAAGGAAATAAGAAAGCACATCAATTTGGATGGTGACAACTATGCAGGAAAAGTGTAATCGCAGGAAACGGTGTATGCTATTCGCAGTGCACATTTCTAGTGACAAGGGTAAGGAAGTTGAGGATACATATGTGTTGAGAAAGTATGCAGTCTTACAACAGTTTAAGGATGTACTTTCTTGAAGACATTACAAAGTTGCCACCTCACAGGGAAATAGAATTTTCTATTGAGTTAGTGCCAGGGACAACTCCAACATCAAAAGCACCTTATAGGATGAGCACACCTGAGTTGGTAGCGTTGAAGCTACAGTTGAAGGATATTTTGGACAAGGGATACATTAGGCCAAGTGTATGACCATGGGGCACAATTGGTATTATTTGTGAAGAAGAAAGATGGTACTATCAGATTGTGCATTAACTATAGGTAGTTGAACAAAGTGACCATCAAGAACATGTATCTGTTACCAAGGATTGATGACTTGTTCGATCAGTTGAAGGGAGAAGTAGTGTTCTTGAAGATTGATCTGAGATTCAGATATCATTAGGTATGCATCAAAGAGGAGGACATTTACTAGATAGCTTTCCAGACCAGCTATGGGAATTATGAGTTTGTTGTAGTTCCATTCGGTTTGATTAATGCTCTAACTATATTTATGTTGTTGATGAATAGTGTGTTGCATCTGTATTTGGATAATTTTGTTATTGTGTTCATTGATGACATATTGGTATATTCTAAAAATGAGGAAGAGCATGCCGAGCATTTATCAGCAGCGTTGAGGTTTTTGAGAGAGCATCAGTTGCATGCTAGGCTCAGTAATTGTAGTTTCTTTTAGACTGAGGTACATGTTGTCTCTTAGTAGATCCAGAAAAGATAAGGGCCATCATGGAGTCGGTAGCCCATAAGAATGTGGATGAGGTGAGATATTTTATAGGGTTGGCAGGATATTATAGGAGGTTCATCAGGAACTTCTCATGGATTGCTTATCTTATGACATCATTGCAGAGGAAAGGTAAGAAGTTTGAATGGATAAGGGAGTGTGAGGCTAGTTTTCAACAGCTTAAGCAGTTGTTTCCACATGCACCAGTGTTAAAGATTGCAAATATGGACAAAGAGTTTGTGGTACGCACAAATGCTTGTAAGAAGGGACTTGGTGGAGTCCTTATGCAAGATTGACAGCTAGTATGCTATGAGTCGCGGAAATTAAATGAGCGCAAGAAGAACTACCCCACACATGATCTTGAGTTGGCAGTGATTATACATGCATTGAAGATGTGGAAACACTATCTTTTGGGTAGGAGGTTTACATTGATGGGTGATCACAGTGGTTTGCGGTATCTATTTGACCAATTGAATCTGAATTGTAGGCATGCTCGGTGGTTGGCTACAACCTGTGAGTTTGATTTTGAAATCAGGTACTTCAAAAGTAAAGAGTCCAAAGTGGTAGATGCTCTTATCAGGCAGATACAGGTAAATCACTTAGCAGTTATGAGCTCCTATGGGACAGACTTACAGGATAGGATCTTGTAGGCAGGCCAGTAGGATGTCATATATATGGAGATTATGCACATGTTGAAGTAGAGTATAGGCACAAATACAGGTGATAGTACATGTACAGGTGACAGTATAGGTAGTGGTACAGGTGTAGGTGCACAAGATGTGGATTATTTCCTTATAGCAGACGGATTGGTTAGATTCAGAGACAGGATATATGTGTTAGAAATTAGCGAGCTCAAGAAGGTGATCTTGAGAGAGTTTCATGTGAAACCATATTCAGGTCACCCAGGTTATTAGAAGACACTCACAATAGTGAAGATATTTTATTATTGGCCAAACTTGAAGAGGGATGTAGCAGAGTTTGTGGCTAGATATTTTGATTGCCAGCATGTGAAGGCATAATGTAAGCATCCAAGTGGACTGCTACAGTCGATTGCAATCCCATAATGGTAATGGGAGGTCATTTCCATGGAATTCATCACAGGGTTGTCGAGGATAGTGAGACATCATGATTCCATCATGGTTGTTGTGGACAGGCTGAAAAAGGTTGCACATTTCATTCCGGTGAAGTCTACATTCTCAACTAGTGATGTAGTGCAAGTTTCATCAAAGATGTGGTTAGATTGCATCGTGTTCTAAAGAAGATTGCGTCATACAGGGATGAAAATTTCACTTCCAAGTTTTGGAAGGAGTTATTTCTAGGTTTGGGCACAAAGTTGGCCTTCACTACAACTTATCATCCACATATAGATTGACAGACATAGAGGGTCAATAGGATATTGGAGGACATGTCAAGGATGTATGTGATGCATCAACAATGAAAGTGGGAAGAGTGCCTTCCATTGGTAGAGTTTGCTTACAACAATGGTTATCAGGAGTCACTGAGGATGAGTCCTTTCGAGGCATTGTATGGACGTAGATGTAATACTCCTATCAGCTTGGGTGATCTAGTGAACAAGGTACTTATTGGACCAGAGATGTTGGCATATATGGAATAGGAAATGTAGGTACTTAAGAAGAATATAAAGGCAGCACAAGACAGGTAGAAGAGCTAAGCAGATCAGAATAGATTGTTCAAGGACTTCCAGGTTGGGGAATAGGTGCACTTGTGTATGAAGTAAAAGAAGAGCTCCTTCAAGATTGGATCATGTGCCAAGATGGCACCACAATTTTTTAGACCCTTCAGTATAATTGAGAGGATTGGGCCAGTATCCTATCAACTTGCACTGCCTCCGAAAATGAAATTTCATTATTTTTTCCATGTGTCATTTCTTAAGAAGTATGTTAAATATGTTGATCATGTGATTGAGTGGTCTAGATTATAGGTGGAACCACATGGAGAATTATAGTCGAGGCCTCTATGTATATTGCAGAAAAAGGTTCTCATGCTTCGGAACCGAGAAATTGAGCAAGCTAAAGTGCATAGGAATCAATTTGGTCCCCTTAAAGCTACATGGGAGATGGCGGATCAGATGGCGGCTATGTATCCTTCCTTGTTTGCCGGTTGAGGCAAAGCAGTTTTGGCATGGTGTTTTGGTATATATCTTGGTATATGTTTCGGTATATGTTTGGTATATTTATATATGTATATGGATGTAAATATCACTATGAGCAGTGTTATAAAGCTCCAATAAGCGGTATGGGTGTCATGTCATTATGATGTTATGTCTTCATGTTGGTTTGCCTCTTGGCAGGTTGATCATTGTAAATATTGCATCGAGCTAAGTTATAAAGCTCCATCGACAATATATTTTGCTTACAACAGTTTTGTGGTTATATGTGTTGTTGAACACCAAGGATGGTGTTCCCCCAAGGGGGGAGTTCTGTAACACCCCTAGTGATAATCTCATGTAATAAAAGTTAATAAATGCAAAATAATAACCACAGTTGACGGGACACTTATTCGAAGCTGAATGTTGGGCAAGACATCCTAGTATGGGTGGTCATTTGGTTATTAATGGCTAAGGAAATTGGCAAAGGCAATGGCTAAGGCTTTGGAAAGGAAAAATGGCATTTTGGCACATTTATTTATGAAAATAATGGAAATTAGGAGAAAAGGGAGGTGAAAGGTCATAGGTTGCATGTGAGGAGGAAAATGAAGGAAAACAATGGAAAATGGAGAAAATAGAGGCCTCATTCATAAAAAGGCTTGTGAGGATCAGTTGGTGACCTTTTGTCAGTCTAGTTTTGGAGCTCTCTCATTATTCTCTCTTTATCTCGTACTCTTGGATACTTAGAGTTTTCTTGGAGAACTCCTGGAGGGTGTGAAATACTTGGATTTTTAGAGAAAGAAGGCAAAGGAAGAGTAGGAAAGCACAAGAGGACATCAGGATCAACAACTACAATGAGATTTTCTTGCAGGTATTGGGTTGCATGTATGTTTTCGTCACTAGTTTTGGCATGCATGGCATATGCATGTGGATTATTGGTCATGATTTGTCACTAACATGGAGGATTGCCTAGATTGATAGTGGATTGCCTAGCCTTTCCATTTCCTAGATAGCCATGGATATTGTGGGTTTATTTCATTGTTTTTTTTGTTGGTTCTCATGTTTCCTTATCTTGAGTTGAGTTATTAGTTCCTGGAAGCCTTGGTTGGAAAAAATGCTCTAGAATCCCTATAACAACTTGGATTGAGTTACTAGTCCTAGAAGCCTTGGTTGGAAAAACGCTCTGGAAGCCCCACGACAGCTGTGGGTTGAGTTACTAGCTCATGAAGCCTTGGTTGGAACAAATGCTCTTGAAGCCCTGGAAGGCTTAGATAGAGACCAATCTTATGATGGTTTTGCGATGTACGACTGTGAGGTGGAATCATTGTTTGATGGGTTAAGGTGGATGGCCTTTGGAAGCCCTTGATTGTTTTGGATTCATGTGTTGTATGAGATACCACATTCATGCTTGGAATATGGCACTGGGGTGAATGGCTAAAGAGAGGTTTGGCTTAGCCATTCTATGGTCGAGTGGAATGTGGAAGTCCCATCCCGGGTTTATATTTTGCATCATCAATTTGAGATTATTTCTCCTTGTATTTTTATGAGTATTATACTGGATTATATGTGGTTTATTTGGTTGTATTTCATTGGTATTTATGCTGCTATTATGTTGGTTATATATGTTTTTTATGACAGTAGCTATGTATTTCTCTCATCATGTTTTTACTTGTAAATGAATGATCAATGTATCTATGATCTAATGGATGAAATGGAAATTGATGTGTTGAGGCATCAATGCTTCTTAGCGATTCTCATCTAAGTATGAGACCCCTATGCTTAGATCTATTATTTAAACTTGTAGATTACATATTCGTGATATGTTTGACGAAATCCCTATCATGGCTAGTAAGGGTCTAGTCAAGGTCCCATTCAAGTAATTGCATTTATATTGTCAATTCCATGTTATTTTACTGTTATGAAGATGTGATTCAATTCTCGACAGTGACCTAGGCTTTGGGCATGAAAAGGTGGCTCAAATCTCGAGGACACTGGCAAAACACTAAGAAAAAGAGTCCCTAGATCCTGGATTGCATGCCTATGAGAGCGTTTAGAGGTCCCTAGACGCTGGCATTCCCATAACATGAGAGCATCTAGAGGTCAAGTAGTCTAAAATGTCAGTGGGACCCAGGGGCTAGTTGGAAGAAAGGTTGGGTTGGTTCCTATGGGTCCGAATGCTGATGCAGATGTCTGTATGGTGTGTTTCTGTTGGTTCAACTTCCTTAATGTAACTTAGGATGTTGAATCATATCATAGTGGCCTCTCGTCACATGTTTACCCTGGCTAGCTGGTTGCTTGGGTATATGTGGGAGTAGGGTTTTACAGGCTCAATCTTCATCATCTATGTCGACCCTCGAGGTGTTGAAAAATTGCCCCACCGAGAAAAAGGATTTTCTTTCGTCTATTGGATGTGTGGATCCTTTGGATTCCAACATAGTTGTTTTCAGTCATGAAAACTATACCCCTCGCCTTCTAGCTCAATTGTCCTTTATTAGTCAGGTCATTGTTCATGGTAAGAACATTCATTGTTCTAATGTGGACGAGGGAGCCTCAACTTGCATCATTTCTATGACTTGTTGGAAAGTGATTGGTTCGTTGCAATTGAGTTAGTCACCTACCACATTGAAATCTTTTGATGGGAGAACATATAAGCCTTGTGGTATTCTGAATTCTTTACAAGTAGAATTAGGGGGCAAAATTGTATCCATAGAAGTGGAAGTTATTGACGGACCTCTTGATTATAATCTTCTATTGGGTCGCACGTGGGTTTATGCCATGGTCGCGATTGTTTCGAATTATTTCCTGATGATCGCCTTAAGATGCATGAGATGTCCTTGTTTCGACCAACTTACCTTTTTTCGTCTCTAATTCTCATGTTACTGGAAGTGTCCCGCTTGTAGGGGAAACTCTACATTCTTATCAACATGTCGAAGTTGCACTGCTAAAGGATTCCTTGCTCATGGGAATCTTTTCGCTTCCTTGTCCTCCTCTTCTTGACATCTCATCTTCGGTCACTTAGATCAATATTATATCATCTTCTACTATCCAGACTGATCCATGGATTGTACTAGATTAAACTATCATCCATAGTTTTGGCGATCGAATGCCACTTAGCCCCATTGAACTTAATTACGAAACTATCTATTTAGCTCATGCAACTCGTACCTTCTCTTTAATCAATTGGTTCGATTGATCGTTGGATTATGGCATGCCGTCTGATCCATTCTCTCAGGTATTCTCTACCAATGAGAGCATCATGGAGATCATGATTCCAGATGATGCATCATGGGACGATCATCATCATCGTTCCTCCTTACCAGATTCCATTGAGGATAATCTCAGAGATGTGTATCTACCCATTATCATTGATTATTTTATGTGTACTATTTCTATCCATGAAGTTGATTTTGAGAAGAATCTCTTGAATATCGAAAAGATGATACCACTTGATATCTCTGTTAAACTAGGTATTGTCGAAAACCAACACATTGGTGTATCTTAGTCTCCATCTGAGCTTGAGACCTATAAAATCCTATTTCAGGAGGTTCATGATGTCTTTTCCTAGACCTATGAGGAAATGTTAGGTATCAACCCACATTTAGTGGTGCATGAGATTTAAACGTATCCTGGTGCTAAACTAGTTTGACAACACCTCCATCTGGTCCATCCAAAGAAGGTTGCTGCAATAAAGAGTGAAGTTGAAAACTCCTTCGTGCTAGTTTCATCTATCCCGTTCCTCTGACTGAATGGGTGTCAAATATTGTCCCTGTCATGAAGAAATAGGGGACAACTTGTGTATGCGTCGATTATCGAGATGTGAATCGTCCTTGTCCAAAAGATAATTATCCAACCCCGTTCATTGACTAGATTGTTGATGACCGTGTTGGTTTTGAAATCTATTCGTTCATGGATGGTTTCTTCAAATATAGTAGAATCAACATTCTCTCAGCGGATCAACCTAAGAATGCATTTATCTGTCCCTGGGGTACATTTGCCTACCAGAAACTCCCATTTGGTTTGAAGAATGTTGGGGCCACATTTCAATGGGAAATGTATTACTCTTTTCATGATATTAAACACATCGTGTAACCTTATTTTGATGATCTCCCTGCTCCTTATAAGTATTGTGTTGATCACTCGATGCATCTTAGGGCCATTTTATTACGGTGTAGACACTGTAATATTTGACTGAATCCGCAGAAATGTGTGGTATGTGTTAGTTATGGTTGACTTCTATGTTTTGTTATTTCAAAACATGGAATTCGTATTGATCCTCTGAAAGTACAGGGAATCATCGACTTGCATGCACCTTCTTCACTCGTTGAGATTCAACAAATTCAAGGGAAATATAACTTCTTGCGAAGGTTCGTCCCTAATTACGCTAAGTTGACCAAAGGATTCAGTCACCTGTTTAATAAAGGGGTCTCTTTCATTGGGATAACACAACTCAGAAAGCGTTTGATGCCCTGAAAGATGTACTGGTTCGATCATCTCTCATATATCCCGCTAATTACCAGCGCGACTATCTCCTGTATCTCACAGGCACCATTTTTACTACAGAAATGGTATTGGTCTAGTAAAATGATATATGGACATAATACCCCATATATTATCTGAGTCAGAATCTCAATGATACCGAGGTCAGGTATACCCACATAGAAAATTTATCTTTGGCAGTCGTTCAAGCTGTTCAATGGTTCTGCCATTACATATTTCTCTAGAAAACTACGGTTGTTTCAGATTGCAACCCTGTGCCATACATTTTGTCACATCAATTGCTAGTGTGGAAATAATCTAAATTGATCGTCATCCTGCAATAGTTTGACCAAGAATTAATAAAATCTAATTCAAATAAATCCTTCATTTTCGCTAAGCTTATGTGCGACCTTCCTTCCCCTGATTTTGAATCGACATTTGATGATTTTGTCCCTGTCAAGTCATTGTTTATGATTTATTCATCTGACTTGTGGTATGGAGACATTCTAATTTATCTACAGACCTAGAATTTCTGGTCTAATACCTCTTTCTCCGAGAAATGATGTATTTTATACCAAGCTAAGAATTACATCATCATTGGTGACACTCTTTATCGACACGATATTCATACGATTTTAGGAAGGTGCCTTATGCATGAGGAGGCTGAGAAAGTCCTTAATGAATGCTACTTGGGTGCATGTGGTGGTCATTTATCTGGTTATGTTACCACACATAAGATCTTACGTGTTGGTTACTTTTGGCCTACCTTTTTTCGAGACTATATTCTCGTTGTCCAGAAGTTTCATGCATGCGAAATTTATGATCATAAGACCCATGCTCCATCTGCTCTATTGCATCCTGTTATCGCCGTCAGACATTTTTCGAAATGGGGTATCAACTTCATGACATGTGACCCTCACTCAACTAAGAGGCACGATTATATCATTGTTGTGGTATATTATTTTACTAAATGGGTCGAGGCGGTGCCTACATTTAACAACATTGGCGAAACGGCTGCATACTTCTTTTTCAATCACGTTATCACACGGTTTGGTGTTCTGCATGCCATAGTTACGAATCACGGAAAGAATTTCTGGAATCATATGATGGCTGAACTAAGTGCTAAGATGGAACTTTCCCATGAAAGTTCCACTCCCTACTATCCTCAGGCTAATGGACAGGTTGAGGATATCAATAAAGTTCTAAAAAATATGCTTCAACATTTGGTAGGGGTCCATAAATCAGACTGGCATTTTCTCCTTCATGTTTCCTTGTGGGCATACTAAATCTTAGTGAGGACTACTACCAGATTTACACCCTTTCATTTGGTTTATGGTTTGGAAGAAATCCTTCCAATCGAATGTGATATTCCATCACTGAAACTAGTCGTTGAACTTTTTCCTTCTGCTTTTGTATAAGAGGAATGTATTTTACATATGACCTAATTAGATGAGACATGGCGTGATGTCACTATATCTAATGAAGCTCATAAAATATGTATCAAGGGGCAATACAACAAAAGTGTCAAGGCTCGTGTATTCTTAGAAGGAGACCTTCTTCTTTTATATGACCAAGAATCTGATAAGTTAGGATGATGAAACTTCCAACCTATGTGGTCAGGTCCATATATTGTCAAGCATGTTCTTGGAAAAGGGTCCTATGAGTTAGTCGATTTTGATGGACTTCCACTAGTGCAACCTAGGAATGGGATGTACCTAAAGAAATACTATGCTTGATCTCATGCGTAGTAACACTGTGTACATATTGTCTATACGTGTGTTGAGTGTGTTTGAAGTGTGTCTCATTAGAGTTTCCTAAAGTTTCTTTTGATTTTTTTTTACGTTTGGTTTACATATTTTGGCACCCCTTGAACCGTATTTTGTTTATGCTTATGGTGTTAGTCGTAGTACTCAGAACTTATCCTCCGCAACATGGAGTATCTTTGCTCCAAATGGTGAGTTAGTGATTCCACAAGGGATTTGTATTGGTTACTCTACCAACAACATCGTTGAGTATAATGCAGTGGTAGAGCTATTGTCTGATGTTATTTCACATGGTATCCACCATTTAGTCATCAGAATTGACTCATAGCTCGTGGTACTACCACTTGCTAATTTTTATTTGATTAGAAGTCCTACCATCTTGTGTGTGTTTTTAAGGGTTTGCCTTCTAGAAAGATATTTTGATTTCATGCAATATGAACACATTTCTAGAAATATAAACACATTGATAGATGCACTTGCTAATCATGTTTTACATAGACATTTGCAACGAATGTAAATAAATTTCAATACACATCAAATCATTGAAAGCATAATAGGAACACAAAAACACTGAAGATATCTATATATATATATATATATATATATATATATATATATATATATAAGTTTGGTTTTACAAAATTTGTGCCTGAGACACATATGGTCACATGGCCCATATAAAAACTACTTGAAAATATCTAAGTAGACTAATTAAAGTGCTCATGATATCAAGCCACTTCAGGAGCAATCTTGCGTAGTAACCGACCAATACAGCTAGGCACTCCAATAGTGTGTTGCCGAAGTCGCGTCGGAATATAGTCAATCACAGTCTCATCTATCCCATGTGTCAACCCCTCCATGTGGCACTCCACCTATGTTAGGATCTTGTTTACATTAAGATCCCGTAGTGCATCCCATCCTACTACAACAACCTATGTTTTCTCTACTGCCACCTGTGGTTGTTCTCTTGCACAACAACGATATGAAGAACCTACCGGTCAAACATGTCAAATATTTGCATGAAAAAATCAATAGTTTAAGTCTCAAAAACATCAAAAACACAAAATAATTATAAAACTTTCAAAAATTAAAATGGTTGAAATATATTACCTGTAACATCCCATCACTCACCCTCAGGAAGCACGAGCTTAGGGTCATTGTCGAAATCCATCCCTACATACATATAATCATTTATCATTATGAGCTGCCTGCGCAACCATCCAAAGAAGGTTGGTGAGAAATTGATTGTCGACGGACCTGCATGTTGGGACATATGATCTATCCACCTCCTCATCCGTGGTACCCTCAGATCAATGGGTTGGAGTGTAATATGTTGAGGTTGTAGTAACAGAATCTGTTCTAGGTCAAAAGAGACCAAGATGGAACAATATGCAAAGTTTTTCAACTTTCCCTCCCTTGCTTTAGACAAATTTTCTTTGATATTGACCAACACTCCCTCACTCCAGGTGAATACTATTGGCTCCAAACACTCCACACCATACTACATGTATGATCTACTAGCTACATGAAGTGTTGAGCTACCCACCAATCTGGTAATGATTAACAAGATCGTTCTGAAGGGAAAATGGCTTACATATTTTATGTTGATCTTTCCATCTCTAGTTGGCTGGGATCGAGGTCTACAGTAAGTAGTGATATAATCTTTCATTATTTCTCCACCCCTTCTCCCACCTAGGAGAGAGATGGGGGCACCTCTCATGGATAAATCAGTCAGAAAATATATGTCCTCTGTAACTGTAATCTCAAGCAGATGTTCCCCAAATCTGAATGCATATGCTTGCACATCCCATGCATGAACAAGATATGCTAGTAATTCCATCTTCTGCCTCATACTAGGAAGCCAAAATAATTTCAACAATCCACAATCTTTTAGAGCCTATATGGTAGCAGGATCATTAGTTGCATTTCAATCGTGTTCTTCATGTTCTCTTTCTCTCCAAATAAAAATCCATTTTGTGCTAATGAAAACCTGAAACATCAAGAAGAGACTCATTAGGATCCTTTTGATACAACAAAACTCAAAAATTTTGAAGGGAAATTGGCAAACAAATTTTGGATTTGTGTCCAACGCACCCCCAAGAGGAGAGACAGTGCTTTTCACCCCACCTTGCAGTTTACCCTCACTTAGGTGCAACGCACCTTTCGACTATTTGGGCCTGCGTTGGTCCTAGGGCTAGTTTTTTGAACCCCAAGACCCTAAAAAATGCCTAAAACTTGCATAAAATCACAAAATGGGACCATGGATTGAAAGAGAAAAGTTTTAGCTCTTATATGGAAGTGACGGTGCTTGAAATTATGCATTGGATTGAGCTCAATCAGTTGCAGAAGATCGAGGGGAAAAACTACTCATAACTCTCATTGTTGAAGGTAAATGTGAAATGGTAAATATAAATAGTCATTTTGAATATTTATGGTTGTTTATTCCATTATTTTATTCACATTTAAAGTTTTGACCTAGTAAAAACCCATTTTTACCATTAAATAGGTATTTTTAGTCCTTTTTTTGATGTTATGAGTAGGTCAACAACTATTTGACCGATTTTGTCATGTTTTGAACAAATTATTTTGACTGAGGAGCATGCTTTTATGAATTTTTCGGGCTCGTAGACCTACAAAAAAGGAACCCTTTGGAGTCCTCTTTCAGCTCTTTTTAGACTCCCAAAATATGAAAAGATTATCGAGCACTTATCTTTTTGAACTCGTTAAAGTAAATGAAAATATGTCTACTCAGTATAAGTTCAACCGTTTTCTAGACTAAGATAGACTAAATACGAGAAATGAATACCTTAGTCGAACATGACTAAGAGGTTCTATTGGGTATTATTTTATGCCTTTTTGGATGTAAGGGACTATCTACAAAAAGGAACATCTGGAGTTTTATTTTTCACCTCATTTTAAAACTCTCTAAACATGAAAAAGATGTCTAGTTATACCTTCATTGGACTCATTAAAACATCAAACAACAATGGACTCGTCGTTCATGACGGGACTGGACCAGTCCTTCTCTGGGTTCGTTAAATATTCTCAGAGGGTTTCATCCAAAAGATGAACTTACATATCAAGCATATGTTATCCTCCTCAAGCTTGTTAAAAAATAAAGAGGTACTGACCCGTATGGTTGGGGAGATTGTGAAAACAAGGTACTCCATTTGTTAAAGGCAATGAGTCTCTCTTGAACACAACATTCTTCCACTTCACTTTTATGGATGTTGGGTTAGGAAATTTGCTTGTCTTTTGGTTTATCATACTATTACAAAGCCTCCATTTCAGTTTTGGGTCAATGCTGCCAACTCCATTTAAGTGTCATTGTTGTGTTCAAGAGAAGTCATTCAGTTAATATATGCTACAATACTCTTAATCTTTCATTCCATGTTTACCTTTCCTGATCCAGTTCTGTATCAACATCATTCTGATCTTTCTATCTCAAATCATAGCCGTTTCGTGTCATTGATGGGAGATACATCAAGGCCCTCCTGCGACGGGTCGCTTCTTGTCGACATCAGCTCATTATTTAGGAAGTTGACTCAGAAACATCCGTTGGTACCAAGGTGCTTGCATACATCAATGGTAAGTTTCCTCGCTCTCGGTGACAGGTTTACATCATTGGCCTTTGATCTAAATATTCTGTGTGGTGTTTGAAATCAACTCATTTATTCACACAGACGAATTGTACTAGAGTACCTTGAGCGACATTAACTTCATCGGTGGCTTCTCTCGCATCCGTTAATAGCTTACATCATTGGTCAGTAATCAGATGGTGTCTACCATGTTTGACTCTTGCTCATTGATTCACATGGTTAGACTCGTATATTGATTGGTCATGTGAATGAGATAGAAGACCCCAGATCTAGTTTCATCCATCCGGGCTGCGATTCGAAGAGTAGTACAAGAACACAATGTATGATGGCTATGATCATACAAAAATTCATCCATTCAGTGGCCCACCATCAATGATCCATGGACGTGTCTTTTGGTCATTGTACATGTAATGATTAGCTTAGGTGTTAAGTATGGGTATGCCTCCCTCAGAAAATATGCCATGATGTATATGTATTATAACAGATGATGATCTTGTCGGTTGTTCTTGATGCTAACTTGTCATAAGGTAAAACACTTCAGTAATTAACCATCATTTCTGACTTTGTGCTTTAGGGGAGAATTTGTTATAGGAAATTTTGTCACATCTGGTCAATAGGCCTTCAATTGGATCAATCAACATCCTTTGACCTCATTTTCATCATCCTTGCACAATGAACTAAGCATGAATCATTATAAACCCTGAGTTTCTACCTGAAATCACCTTGTTTAAGTCATTTTAAGGACCAACGCACCCTGGTCTCTTAATGGCCAACGTTGAATACTAGGTTTCCCTACTCTGCACCTACGTTGATCACCAACAAGTTGCTCAGTGTTGGGGGTGTGTTGATTATAGAAATTCATGAAAAAGAGAAAGAATCACAAAGCTTCCTCTTCTAAAAGCTTCTAGGATTTATTGTAACCATTTATCTTAGATAAAAGTCTTGAATCCTATCCTACCTTCCTTGGAGTTTTCATCCCTTATCCCTTGAGCTCATCCTCCCATAAAGAGTGGATTTATAGCCCAGATTGGTAAAAGGATAAGAATTCATGAACTACCTCCTTCACCTATATATGTATTGCCATCCATAGGCAAGGGGTTGGATTATGGAGAGTGATTTTTCCCTTATGCTGCTGACGTGAGAGATGTCTTTCCATGCATTAGGGTGATTAGAGGTGCACTTTGTGACAAGGAAAGGACAAGTCAACTTGGAGGAGCTCTTTTACAGGATCGACACTTATTTTTGGTTGTAACTCACTCCATTTCTATTGATGCAAAGAGTTCTTTGTTTTCCTATATATGATGTTATGGTTTCATATATTTCAATACCATGTTGATCTATTGAGTAAAGTGATTAGATGATACCACATAGATTTCATGGACCGTTGGCTTGTGATGTCTGACGTGCAGGTTCTAATAATAGTGATCAGAGCTAGGATTGGAGCATTCAAGCCAAGGAAGGAGTGAAGCATACAACAAATTCTAGGTAGGATTCATCTTGTTATCTATTTAATTTAAGGAAAACATTAGCCCCTTTGTCTTTCTATTGTTCTAGGTTAGTCCACCAGGCCTAGGGAAGATAATTTTGTCCGCAATCGTAGATTTCGCATAACAAATTGACAACAATACTTGGGATAGAACTAGAATCTATGGTTTCAAAAATAAGGACTATGGTAATTTGAATCCCCCAAATGGGTAGGCTACTAATCAACCTTCCAGTTTGGCATTACCCCCATCACACAAACCCTACCTTTAACCCTGTCTTTTACTTTATGAACAATTTGGAGTATTCTTGAACAACGGAAATATATATGTGAAAAATTAAAAATATTTAATTGTATTAATGTTACTTATGATTAAAAAATAATCTCCAAGTTGAATAATTCAATTTGGCCTTGAAATGAAGGTTGGTCATGCATTTTTGTGAAGCGGGCCAAAATTGCCTTGCTTCACTAAAATGCACATTGAGGCTTCATTTTTTGGCCAATTTAATTGATTCAAATTGTATATTATTTAATTAGTGATTACTAGTTTTGGTGTGCATTTATTTGAGGCACACAATCCCTGCCTTTTACCCTATAATATCAATCCAATTTTGAGTATTCATGCCTAGTATAAGTTTAATGAGGGTGAGTTACCATCCACCCAAATTTAATGATGATGTACTTCATGCTATCTGAGAAGACATGTTCCCCACACATTTCAAAGGTCTCTTAGGTCATGTATAAATAGGAAAAGACTTATAATTTTTAAATCATAACACATTGGTGATGTTGTCGTAGTTTTTATACATATTTTTTTATTTTGCAACATAGAGTAGAGGCAATATACCATGTTTTCCATATTTAACCAATGAAAATGTTATACATTCTAATTGTAATTTTGGTTGGAATATGTTTGGAGCATGATAGGATAAATTGGATCCTCCTAGGGCAATATATGTGTGGAATGTTTCCCACCATAGTGATGGAATGTTGCCCTCCATACCTTGCATATATAACTAGAGTCCTATAATTTTTTACCCTAATTCCAACTCTTCATTCTTCTTCACTAGGGATTCCATCTGGCTACTAATGTAGACCATGACCTTATGTAGGCCTTCCTATTTACTATCTATGTGTCTCATCTCCTTCCTTATCACATGCATCTTGTCACTATAACACCCTCTTGGAGGAGGATAGCTAGCCATGGCATGATTGTATCTAGGAATTTCCAAAATTCAAGACTCGAAGTATTTCTAGAATTAAGACTACCACCACAAAAGAAAAAGAAAACAAAAAGAGGATTGGAGGGACAAAGCCTTTTTGAGTATTTGGCAAGACCAATCAATGCAACAATCACTTTAAAATCAAAATTGAAACAAAAAACTAACATTACAAACCTATCCATATTTTCAACAGGGAAAATAGGTTCATTATCATCCATAGGTGACCTATAATTTTGCCCATATCCCCATATAGATGTTTAATTTTATGGAAAATATTTGACAACCATATAATTTATTGCATTTTTCAACATTTACTCAAGCATATCCATCATTAACAATTAACCAGTAGAGTACTAATAGTGTTAATTTTCTTAGGGGTAGAAGTATTTGTTGTAGATAATTTCATTTTAAAACATTTAAAATTTTTTTACATTGCATTCAACCCATGTCATTATAAGAAATTATGTAGAGAGAACATTAGTAATAACAATGCAATAGAATAGTCATAGGTATGTCATGATATCTTTGTCATAGGTTAGTCATGATATCTCTGTCATAGGTCGGTCATGATATATTTGTCATAGGGCTCAACATATCTCCATATCTCTCTCATAATATTTTCTCATATCATAAATAAGAAGGCCCAAAGAAGTCATTGTCATACCCAAGAAATGAGGCCCATTAGGTTGTTGTTACACCACAAGTCTGAGGCCCATTAGGGCATTGTTACACCTCAATACTGAGGACCATTAGGGAATTGTCACACCGCAAGATCGAGGCCCATTAGGGCGTTGTTACACCACAATGTTGAGGTACAATTGATTAGATCCATAGGATGGAATGACATTTATATCACTTTCATTTAATTATAGGTCCTGTTGTGCATTTATTTGAGGCACATAAACCCTGGTTTTTACCTTATAAAATCCATGAAATTTGGAGTATTCTTGAACAATAGAAATATATATGTGAAAAATTGAAAATATTAATTGTATTAATGTTACTTATGAGTAAAAAATACTCTCTAAGTTGAATCATTCAATTTGGCGTTGAAATGAAGGTTGGGCGTGCATTTTTCTGAAGCATGCCAAAATTGCCTTGCTTCACTAAAATGCATGCCGAGGCTTTTTTTCTTGGCCAGCATGGTTTATTCAAATTATATCTTATTTAATTAGTAATGACTGGTCCTTGTGTGCATTTATTTGAGGCACACAATACGTGCCTTTTACCCTATAAAATCAATCCAATTTGGAGTATTCATGCACAGTAGAAATTTATTGTGGATGTACTTCATTTTATGTGAGAAGGCATGTTCCTTGCACATTTCAAAAGTTTCTTAGGTAATGTATAAATAGGAAGAGACTTCTAATTTGTAAATTGTAACACATTGGTGATATTGTTACCCTAGAGATAGTTCATGGTTGAAAGGAAACTAGTGCCTAGGACATCTACATAATTGCTTGAAAACTTTTAAAAGATTGTTAAAAACTTGTTAAAATATGCCCATAGATGATATATTACCTTGTGTAACATAACTTAATATTGGAGATGAATATTTATGCTAGATTGGCCTCATATTAACAATTAGAGACTTTAATTATTTTGCTCAAAAGAAGAATTGAAAGGAGAATAGGGTTAATAATTTGGGCTTTTAAAATAATCCAAATTCAAAACTCTAAGATGAGAGTATGAATGATTTAGATTAATAATGTAAGCGCAGATGGAGTGGAGGGCCAATTAAGATATCTTTGAACATAGCTTATAGGTGTTCTCAGTAACTGTTAAATATACATAAAATAAATCTGTAAATTGCTCAAATAAATCTGCTATGATCGGGCATATGCTTCATAAAAGAAAAATGAATATGGAATACATATAAGAGAAACAACACATACTACAATATACTAACATATATTGGAATCAACCTGGTGACCTTTGTTATTCTATCCAAGGAAACCAAAAATTATTACAAAAGTGCTCAAAATGGAAAAACTTTGAACCTTTTCCTTGTGGTTCTCATGTAGTTTAGATATTATGTAAAAAAAAGTTACAAATTTAACTATAAAAAATTCTATAACTACTTAAAATTTCACAAAAAAATTGGGCTCCAATGAGCCCCCTAAACAAAAATGTGGTTCATCCTCGAGCCACTTAGTCTTCCTTCTATCCGCATGGATCCGGTAGCCTCTACCCTTACTGAGGTTTTCTTCAAGACTCTGGTACAATAGTTGTGGGGGCTATCAGGGAGCTTGGTTGCTCTAAATCTCTTCAAACAATGTAGGAGGGGAGTACCATGTCCCCCTATCCACAGCGACATGCTTGGAAAAAGAATCATTTCACCATTGTTGCACCAAGGTCAATTTCTATGTCTATCCCTAACCCTTGCCCCCTTCTTGTTGCCACACCTACTCCTTCCTCTAGCAAGCATTGATGGGGTGGTTCATCTTTTTTCATGCAACTTCCATGCACCCTCAATGCATTTGCAATTCCATCCACTCAGAAAAGTACAGATTTTTCCCCTGATGTACCCACACCATGCCATCATGCATGGGGACACACGGTTTTCTAGCTACTACAACCCCCTTAATGGATACTATCCTGATAGTGCTATGTTGAAAATACTTGCAAAGTCTTCCCAAAGTAAGTGTTGAGCTAAAATAACTGGTGAGGCTATAGCATAACATTAAAACCATCCTTGTGAATGGAGGAGGCCCTCCCTTGTTTTGGATTCATGATGTAAACTAACCACCTCCTCTAGACGAAATCTCATTTTCTCATTCTGCCATCCCAGGCTCTTTCAACATAGTCTCCTCTTCCATAGTTGTGTTGCCTTACCATCGTCAATACTTGGGGTTACTTCTCTTATCATTTCATTAATGTTTTTCATTCATCCTTCAACTCCCTCTATGTGCTTCATCATATTCCCCCCTCTTTGTGCCACCCTTGCACTACTCCTCCTGCTTCAAACATGAATGGTCCTTAGTCTCCTCTAACTCCTTACTACTCTAAAACTTCCTCTCAACAATCCCTTTGTTCCTTATTCAACCCTCAAGTGGTATTTTATAACACTTCATGCTTGCTGCTCCCTTCTTTAATATGATTGTGACATTGGTTCAATCAATTATGGCTCATAGATCTGAATCATTATCTCTATTCAAGCCACATGAAATATCCTCGTTCGACTCAAGTTGATGAGATGGTTTACAAGTGCCACATATCTTGTCCCATTTAGTTTTATATTATTTTATAATTTTACCTCAGTATTATCCATATTTGGTCCCATCTTCCTGATAATCCATGGTTCATCTTGACTACTCACGTGCTCTCTCCTATAACCCAAATTAGATTCAACATCTCGCCCAATCATTTTCTATCATCTCAGTTGGGATTTCCATGAGGGGAATGGTCAATTATGTATAATTCATATCACGTGGTTTTGACCTCCACTAGAGTTTTTGAGCTTCCACATGCTAGAGTCCATCACAACTGGTGCATCTGAACTACAATATTGTGACTCTCGACTCCCATATTAATTTTTTCACACGATTTTTCTTCACTAGGGATGCCCCCAACATGATGTGTTATCAATATTTGATGGTACCATTGCAGTGACCTTCCTCTAGATTTGACTTCTTCCTTCCATCACACCAAAGTGGTTTTTTATATACCTCGATAACAGGTCGGGTCAATAATTTAGTTGGTGAACTATATTACCTACTTAATCCTAACCTATTTACATAGGTCTTTCTTTATGTACATAAGGAGTAGCACCGCTTTACACTAACCCTTGGGTTTTGTCAAATTCCATTTCTTGAGAAATCTATTAGTATTTTAACTATTCTGGTTCTCATTGTTTGTAACTGGTTAATTACATTAGTCGATGCATTCTTTTCAGGTTCAAAATTTATTTGTTTCTTTAGCTCTATGGATGATTCTAAATAGGCTTTTCTCAAACAGTCTTGAAATATTCAGCTTTGTGTTGTTACATTGGTGGTATTTTCAGTCAAAAGTTGTTAAATTGTAAAAACATCAAGAATTTGTACTTTTTTTTATTCTAAGGAATAACAAAAAAGTAATTTTTGCACAAATAAAAACTCTGACTTTGGTTAGTCGTCTTCTCAGAAGGTGGTGCAACTTCTTATCGTGCCTACCTTCTTATTAAGTATAACCACTATACTTACCTCCTAAGGTTCATCCAAGGTTTGGGGTAACCATCTTCATTTCCTCAAAAGTGTTGGTGAACAGGCTATTCCATATGGGGACCTTAAATTCATTCAAGGCCTATGTATTTGCAATACAAGAAACTAAGAATGACAAGTAAATTGCATAACAATTTTTTTATGGTCTTTACTAATGTTTATTAGAAATGTTGTATGTTTTACATCATTGGAATGACATCTTAGTTGTAACTTAATTGAAATTTTATAGTCGTATATATGTTCCCTTTGATATGATGTAAATTGATTATGGTTTTGTTTCGTATGTGGTAATATTAGAAATATAATAGAAATATCAAATACTGCATGAAATAAATAATAAATTTTCATTTTGAATGTTTTTTTGGAAAAATACGGGCCTTTTAGAAGATCCAGTTGATCCTGAGATCGATCCAAATTATGTTGGGTCTGGATCATAGATTCAAGACGGTGATGACGAGGTAGATGGAGAGGACCAACAAGTAGACGACGATGATGATTATATTGATGATGACCATGATGTTAATAATCATGATAGACATGATGATGATGATGATGAGAATTTTCTAGTAGTAGCCAGTGACATTGATCATATAGAATCCATAATGGATCATCGTTGATAAATCGTTATGATGCCTCTTTTCATGTTTACAATCATATGTATCATTTTCACCTGCAGTAACATATTGAGTTGTATCATTTTGACTTATATAATTTGGATGTGTATTATTTGGCCCTGCACTATGTGTATCTAGTCACAGACCTACAATTTTGTATTTGAATAATATAAAAATACCAATTATAATTATTTAAAAAATAAAATTATCTTGTTATTTTATTCCAATGTTGTGATGCGGTCTGTAACTTTAAGAAACCTAAAAGAGCTCTGCTCTAGAAATCTTTATGATGTGAATATGGGCCTGCATGATGTCTAGTTGGCGATGACCAACAATTTTATATATTAATAAAATAAAAACATGGTTATAGTTTTTAAAAAAAATGTTGTAGTTCGTATGGATAATCATTTTCCTAAAAATTCTTTATAAATGGTATGCAATAAAATATTTCAAATGCAATATGACTTACTCTATAATAATATAAGTTATTTAAGAGGCATGATAGACTTAACTAATTTAATTTTAATAACAAATATTAAATTAATAAATGGAAGTTATAAAGGAAGAATAATGATTTGTTAAAATGTAAGCAGAATGTGGCTCTAAAATGGAAGTAAAATTCAACATTAAATTGGAAGTCATACTTGGATCCATTACTAACTCTAACTAGGAAGCTAAATTGGTTGCTTAACAATAAGCAAAATTGGAGGCTAATTAAGAAGCAAATCCCAACACTAAAAGGAAGAAAACCTTGGACCTAAAAAAGAAGCAAACACAGGTGTTAAACAAAAATAAAATCTTGCAAGTAAATGGAAGCAAACCATGAGGCTAACAAGGAAGAAATTCTAGAAGAAAAAAAGGAAGCAACATTGGAAGCCAAACTAGAAGAAATTTGGGAAGCAAAACTTGTCGTTACCTAAGAAGTAAAAAAGGAAGCAAAAGTGGAATCCAAACTAGAAGCACATCGGAAGCAATCTTGGAAGCAAAACTTGGTGTTACCTACGAATAAAAAACAAAAGCAATTTAGGTAGCAAAGAAAGAAGTAATAATGGAAGCAATGTTGAGATTGCAACAAGATGATGGAGCTTAGTGAAAAGAGTTGCCTTCACTAAGTGGGCCCGCAGGCTATTTTTGGCGCAAGTCTATTTTTAGACTATGTCTATTTTTAGACATATGGATCATGTCTATGGATTGCAGGTTGCTGTTTATGGATGATTGATCAATTTGGAAAAATAGATGGACTTCTATTTTTAGACCACAGCGGAGTGACAACACAGCGGAGTGACTGCTCAGTCTAAATATAGAACAGTCAAATATTATTAGCTCATAATAATATTTAGACTATAAACTTTGTCTTATTCTCTTGGAGCACTTCAGGATGAGCTACAGAGGTGGCACATGCAGCTGTCAGAAGGAAATACGCTTTTCTTATGAGTCAGTTGAGTTGTTGCATGCATGACTTCAGTTAGAACTCAAGTGAGTTGAGTTTAGTGGACTGGAGGGGCAGTTGATGGAGTTGTGTTCAGTTTAGCTTTGTTAAACTGGTTGTATTTAGTCTAACTGGCGAATAGACTAGAGATGAGTTGGGTGAATTAGTTATTAATTAATTCACAAGTTATAACTCATAATACAACTAATGAATACATCAGTTAACTCAGTTGAATGTCAGTGCATGTTCAGTTCAGCAGGGACAGGTGTTAGAGAATCAGATTGCTATCAGTTGTGACTATAGTTGTGCACCAGATCTTGCACAAATCAGGGATTGAGTATGCCAATGAGTTTGCCCACATTGTAGCTTGGAAATACGTGATTTAGCCAAGGAAAGACTGGTTTCCTTAACCACTCACCAGTCTTGTGCAGTAGACAGCGAGGCAAAGCAGCGAAGGAGATTTGAGCTAGTATTGATTAAGATCGAGCTGTATTGTGGTTAAACAGTGAGCTGGTACTGGATTTCTTGTGATGAAGAATGTACTTGAAAGTTACATGACTCAATCATTAATATACAGATAGTTGGGGTTTTTAGCGAGATGCTTCCCCCGGGATACATACTGTGTTAATGTGTGAATGCTCTTGATGTTTTATTGTTATTGATGCTGCTATATTGATGATCAACGTAGAGGAGCTTATGTATTGTGTATGTTTTCCGCAATAGTACATGATCAGGATAATCTCTGTTGAATATATGTTAAATTATTCAAAATTTCTACATGGTATCAGAGTTGTTGATCATCAGATCTACTATTCAGGAAGTGTTTACATTCTAT
>APFE030408343.1:0-25191 GCA_000404065.3 Pinus taeda
GGCTTCGGAAGTTTAGGACCCGAAAAAACTGCTAAAAATAGTAAATTGTGCTACAATTACGGAAACTGAAAAACTGACAGAGACAATTGCGGGGGTCCAAATGGAATAGGTGGGTGGCCACCAACATCCACCTGGATCAAGTCTCTATCCTTTATATAGGATTCATACATGCAATACCATGGGTTAGTACCATGGTTCTCTTAATACCATCTATATATTATCGTGACTCGTTTGCAGCTAACTATGGTCCCTTTCCTTAAATGCGGGTCACCCACTTACAATTATTAATATGGGCTTTATTGACTCTTTAACTAATTATAACTATGAATCGACCCTACTCCATAAATAAGGGGGTTAGAGTTAGACCCTAACATGCTACTCACTCGCAAGAAAGAAATCCTCAAGCTGAATTTAGGGCTTAGCCAAGCCACACCTAAAGTTTACCCCGGTGTCAGGGGACCCCTAAAATGAAAGTAATTAATCTAAATATGAATCTAATTCTAAATGCAATGCATAAAAGTAAAATAAACTAACCTAACTCAATACTTATGAGATAGCTCTCAAATATCAAATGCATGGTGTAGAAATTTTGAATAATATGACACTTATTCACAGAGATTATCCTGATTATACACTATTTGCAGAATCATGCATAATACACAACCTCCTCTACGTTGATCATCAATTTGCAGTATAAAAGAAACAATCGCATGTGCACATTGAAGCATCAATCACACATATCAACACAGTATTTAATGGGGAAAGCATATAGCTGAAAAACCCGAACTATCTATATATTATAATGATTGAGAACATGTAACAATACATAGTACAATACTCCTCGCAAGTACTCAGTACTATCTCCACCTATTACACGCAAACTAGCTCAGATCTGAATCAAGTCACTGGCTCAAATCTCCTCCACTGTTTGCCTTCCTCCACTGTGCAATACCTGTTGACAATATACCTGAATGAATGATCCAAATTCAAATTCCCTTTGCCTATACCACACAATCCTCATTGGCAATACTCAATCCATTGATTGTGCAAATCCATGCACAGCTATAGTCACAACTGATAGTAGACTCCACCGTTTCACCCACCTCTAACACTTGTCTCCACTGAACTGCCCATGCACTGAGTTAACTGATGTATTATTTAGTTGATTTATGAGTTAATAATTAGTGAATTAATTAATAATTAATTCACACCACTCATCACTAGTCTATTTGTCAGTTAGACTAAATACAACTAGTTCAACTAAGTCAAACTGAACAGAACTCCATCAACTCCTGAAGCAACTCCACCAAAACTCAATCACTTGAGTTCTAATTGAAGTCCATCATGCAATAGCTCAACTAACCCATAGGAAAAGTGTATTTCCTTCTAACAGTTGCATGTGCCACATCCGTAACTCGAATTGAAGTGCTGCAAGAGGATAAGATAATGTTTATAGTCTAAATATTATTAAGAGCTAATAATATTCCACTGTTCTATTTTTAGACTGGCAGTCTAAAAATAGACTCCACCCATATGTCTAAAAATAGAAGTCCATCTATTTTTACCAACATGATCAATCATCCACAAATAGCATCCTGCAACTCATAAACCATGATCCATATGTCTAAAAATAGACATAGTCTAAAAATAGACTTGCACCAAAAATAGCCTGCGGGCCCACTTAGTGAATGCGACTCCTTTCCACTAAGCTCCATCATCTTGTTGCATTCTCAAAAAGCATTTCTTGTTGCACACTTTTCAACAATATTATTCATGACTAGTCTTGTTTACTCAAATATGATTCAATTACATGGTTAACTTATGAACAATCTCTGATTCAAAACTGTATTAAACACTAGTTGCTAGTTTATTTGTACCGAAAGGAATGTGTATTCCTATATGAGTAATCCGATTGAAATCAAGCTCTAATATAGCCTTTTTCCATCTATGAATTCAGTAATTGAGTCTTTTGGAATTGGAATTTATTTATTGTGTTTAATCTCTTTTATTTTGCTCTTGCATGATAGATTAAGATAGCTAGGGCTAGATTAGAGTAGTTAGAAGAAGTGTAGATAGCACTTAATACATAGTGGTTAGTTGTTTTATTTTGTTGATTTAATTCAAGTCTTCTTCTCAGAAGCAACCCTTCAACACCTATTACAGTTCACGGGGTCCCTTAAAACCTATTGGAACTAGCCATTCTAAACGAAAGCAGGCCTAATTGGGGCCTGTGATCAGGTTAGTTCCACTTGTTGGTATAGCGAACATTCGCCATGTCAACAAATTGGCGCTAGAAGGAGGGCCTGAACCGCCATCCACAACTTTTCAATATTTCATCCATAAGTGCCACTCATGGATCCAAGAAGATTAATACATGGATTTTGAAGATCAAAAAGACCCCTCCTCTCATTCGGAAAAGCCTCATTTCGAAGAAGAGACACTGTGGGAGTATCCTGTCACTCAGGAACAACCGGTCAGAAGACTTACTTGGGGTTACGCGTGTTCCCTATCATAACTCCCAATATTTCAATCATTACCTCTGATAGAAAAAAGAAAGCCAAGGGTCTATCACATAAACGAAGAAACCTCTGCAGCCCCTTCTCTTGAAGATATTGTGTTTGATTCTTTACAGAGCATTGACTCTCCTTGGGAAGAAATTCCTGAGGAGTCCCCTTCTGGAAGAAATCCCTGCCCTAATTTGGGAAATCCTAACAAAGAATCCCTCAACCAGAACATCCCTATCCTCGATATGGCTAATATTCCTCAACTAGGTGGAAACCAACCCCCACCTCCTTCAGGAGCACTGCCTCCCTGGCTCACTCAGGATGTCATGGAGATACCTAGGTAGCAGCATCTCTTACCCAAGAATGCACAAAAGGTACTGCCTAAATTCGACCCTGAGTGGGGAGACACTACTGAAAACCATATCAACTCATTTTTCCTAGTCGTGTGCATGCTTGGGGTAACTGATGAAGATATAGTCTATCGCCTATTCCCTTTTACCCTGACTGGTGTAGATTCCACATGGTAATTTAGATTGAGAACCAGATCAATTACCTCATGGGTTGCCTTTCAACAGGCCTTTTTAGACAAGTATGGTGATGACAAAACTCCTGCTACCTTAGTCCTGGAACTATCCCGTTTGAAAATGGAAACCAAAAAAAATGTTAAGGATTTTAATACCCGATTTAACACCTTATTCAATAGAATCTCGGCCACTACCAAACCTACAAAAGACGTGCTTATGGAATTCTACATCACTGCTCTCCCTGTCCCTATTGCAATGTGGGTCTTACAAGGTGATATCGATGAAGTAGTAAAAGTCAAGAATGAAATGCTCAGTCTCACAGCATGCCACCCTACAACTGGAGAAAAGAAAGCCTCTCAAGCATCCAAGAAGAATAATGGGAGTGATAATAAAGGGGCTGAAACAAAGACATGGATACCACTGATGTGGTAGGTTTGCATCAGATCATTAAGAAACTAACAAACACAATCATTTATATGAAAAGGAATCACGGAGAGAGTACTAGTGGTAGTGTAGGAGACTATAACAATAGAAAGCCCTTCAAGCCTTTCTATCGTAAGAAAACATAAGGTAGTCATGGACAACTTGCGCTGCCTGCTCCACCCAATGAAGGGAATTTAAACACAGAAGAGCTGGTTCTTATCGGATTGCTCCTCAACCAAGAAGAACCTATAGTGGAGCTAGAGCCAGAACAAGAAGATGAGGAAGAATACCGAGTAGAAGAGCCCTTGGAAGAAGAGTCTCAAATCAACGTACTATGGGATTTATATACAAATGAGAGCGATGATGACCAAGGAGACATTATGGCAGAAATCCACACTAATGAAATCCACACACGAAGAAAAGGGCCACTTGCAGGTGTGATGAAGCCTATGGATCAGACCAAGAAATATGTCCGCCCTGTGAAAGCACCTGCTCCCAAAGTTCCTGTTGAGAAGAGTAGACCTAGTGGTCAATCCAAGAATTCCCATGTTGCAAACCATCCAGAGAAAGAAAATGCATCTCCCACTGCAACAAATGCTACTCAAGATGGTAAACTCCCACCTAAGAATGGAAAAATAGGTATGTTTACTCTGCCTTGTCCTATTTATAACATTGATTACAATATTGTGGATGATCTTAAAAAATCTAGGGCTAATATCACATACTTTGACTTACTGAAATTAACACAGTAAAGAGATTTTCTCTTGAAATCTATGAATGAGAGAAATTCCAAAACTCCCACCATCCCAAGCAGCCAAACCAAGAAGTCAATGTATAGACCTATCAACACCTCCATTATAGCCCAAATCCCATCGGCTATGGAAGCCACTCTGTCCAAAATGAATCAAAAACCCCAAGATGTCAGTGCAGCCATGATAGGGAGAAAATCAAAATCCATGACCCCACCTTTCCTTATCACATTTGAAATCCTCAACATGAATTTGCACAATTGCCTGGTAGATTCCGGTGCCTCATCCACTGTGATGCCTTATGCTGTTGCTAAAAGACTACATGTAATACCTAAGAAAATTGGGACCCGAATTATGAAATTGGACAGGAAAAATGTGAAAGTAGTTGGAGAATTGAAAGATGTGTTGATTTGGATGGCTGCTAAACCACAGTACACACAAGTCATTGATATAGTGGTAGTCGACATACCCGAGGCCTATGGAATGTTGCTTAGTAGGGATTGGTCAGCGAAACTCAATGGGTACTTCTCAACTGATTGGTCCCGCCTCTTGCTGCCTCAAAAGGGAAATGGTGATATGCTGAGAGTTGATCGAGAAAGATACATGAAGTATGTGGTAACGGAATTAAATGGTCCCAATGAACCTGTAATGTTTACCAACTCCATCCTTGGGAACTATAGTTTCAATGTTTATGCTACAGAAACTTGCTTTGGAGAATTTCATGCAGAAACAGTTGGAGAAACTTTGACATACACACAGTTGGAAGTTTGCCTTCCATAATCCAAATGATGAACTATCCTGTATTATAATAGATGATAGGACTAATTTCTTAGATAGTAGTTCAATTGATCTAACATTAGATTCTATATTCTGGACACTCTATTTTGATGGTTGTAACTGCCTTGAAGGTGGAGGTGTTGGGAGTATTCTCATTGACCCGCAAGGGAACCAACATTTGATGGCTAGCTAGTTGGAGTTTGCATGCACCAACAATACAGCAGAATATGAAGGCCTACTACAAGGCCCAAAGAAAGCCATTGACATGAATGTAAAAAATATTAAAGTTTTTGGTGACTCACAGATAATCGTAGATCAGGTAAGGAAAAGGATACATTGCAATTCACCACACCTGGTAAAGTACCAGCATGAGGTATGGGACTTAATTGATAGTTTTGATTCTTTTAATATCACATACATACCTCAAGGGAAAAACCAAGATGTTGATCTGATGGCTAATATGGCTGCTAAACTTTTGCCTGTTTTTAGATTGAAGAAAAATAAATGTTATGGTGAATTGATTTTTAGACCATCCGTGCCTGATAACATCTCGAATTAGCAGGTGTTTGAAGATGATGAGCAAGTCCTTGAGTTCTTGCACTGCAAGAAGACATTTAGGAATGTAGTCATTAATGAAAAGGAGCATGACAAGCTTATGAATGAGAAGGAAGATGAGGAAAAGGATCATCACAATTGCAAAATCAGTTGTTAGATGGAGCACTTGTATGACTTGCATGATAAATTCAAGAAACCAACTAACTGCAAAATGCATAGCTCATCCATGAAGTATGAAAGGGTCAACCTTGGGACCAAAGAAGACGCAAAAAATGTCAATTTGGGCCTTGGGTGCTCTCCACAAGAAAAGGCTGCATTTTTCAAGCTATTTAAAGACTATAAGTATGTCTTCGCATGGACATATGAAGACCTAAAGACCTTTAATACCAGTGTCAAGTGGCATGTGATCCCTTTGGAAAAGGAGGCCAGGCCCTACCAACAAAAGTTGCATAAGATGCATCCAAGCCTAGAACCATTGGTGAAGAAAGAATTGAACAAGATGTTGGATGCTAAAATCATCTTCACGATCAAAAACACCTGCTGGGTAGCCAATCTCATGCCAGTGAGGAAGAAAAATGGATACATCAGGCTGTGTATTGATTTCAGAAACCTCAACAAAGCATCTCAAAAGGATAACTATCCTGTCCCTTCTATGGAACACATCCTTCAATGCGTTTCTGGGTCTGAAATGTTGTCCCTATTAGATGGGCTTTCGGGATATAATCAAGTATTGGTAGCTCATGGGGATCAGCTTAAGACAACCTTCAACACCAAATGGGACACCTACGCATATCGTAAAATGCCTTTTGGCCTCATTAACATGGTCGCCACATTCTAGAGAGCTATGGACATAGCTTTCTGAGGGTTGATGAACAGATCAGTAGTGGTTTACATGGATGACATCACTATGTATTCATATCACAAAAGGGATCATATTTATCACCAGAGACAGATTTTCGAAAGATGTTGAAGGTATGGAATTTCACTAAATCCCAAAAAGAGCATGTTTGCAGTCATAGAGGGGAAATTGTTGGGTCATAATGTCTCTAAAGAAGGGATTGTCATTGATCCTGAAAGAATAGAGACCATCATGAGAATACAACCCCCTGCCAATAAAAAGCCATGCAATCTTTCTTCCGGAGGATTAATTTCGTTAGAAAATTTGTCTCAGGCTTCACAGAAATAGTGCACCCCTTGCAGCTGATGATGAAGAAAGACATTGCATATAAATGGAGCAATGAAGCCAAGGAAGCGTTTCGGTGAATCGAGGAAGTCATTGCTAAAGCTCCTACATTGGTCGGCCCCGATTTCAACAAAGAATTCTTCTTATACACCTTTGCTTCCGACCTTTCATATGCTACAATTCTCACTCAAAAAAATAATGATGGCAATGAAGTCCCCATTTCCTACATGATTTCAAATCTCCAAGGAGCAGAACTGAACTACCCAGACATGGAGAAATAAAGCTATGCAGTTTTCAAGGCTGTAAAACATTTCTGCCCTTATTTACTAAAGGCCAAGACCAAAGTCATCGTTCCCAATCCTACTGTAAGAGCCCTCTTCATGCAAAAAGAAATGGGTGAACGAAGAGGGAACTGGATAACCGCCCTTCAAGAGTTCGACCTTGAGGTAAAGCTGGCACAGATAGTTCAAGGGCAAGGACTTTGCAGGCTAGCGGCAGAAGCCTTAGCAGAAAAAAAAAAAAAAAGGGCATCCGAAGAATCAAGAATGCTGAGCATACAATATGTACACATGGAACTCAGGGAAGAGCCCTTATTGATTAATGAAGCACTAATGTATGAGCGAGAGACGTTAGAAGCCCTTTTGGACCCTGAGTCGTGGTACTACGACATATGCTTCTATCTAGTGCGAGGATCATGTCCTGAACACATGGATGCATCACAGAGGAGAGCACTCAGATTGAAATCCAATCAGTATCATTTGGCAAACAACGTCTTATTTAGGAAAGATCATGATGGAATCTGGCTGAGATGTTTGTAGAAAGATGATGCCAAACATGTATTGAAAGAAATGCACGATGGCCCAGTAGGTGATCACTATAGCGGAGAGACCACTGCTCACAAAATATTAAGAGTTGGGTATTATTGGCCCATAGTGTTCAAAGATTGACATACCTATGCTCACAAATGCAAGGTATGTCAAACCACCACAGGGTGAGAAAGAAAGCCTGTTGTTCCCCTCAAGCCTGTTATGATTTATCGATCGTTCTAGCAGTGGGGCCTAGATGTCACAGGCGAGATCACTCCAAACTCCTCATAGTAGCATTAGTATATACTCACAACGATTGATTACTTCACCAGATGGACCGAAGCCATTCCACTTCGAAAGGTGATTGAAGATGAGGTAATATCCTTCATTGAGAAATTCATTATCAACAGGTATGGCATCCCTAACGCTATCATTTTTTATAATGCTTCTTACTTTTCATCACTAAAATTGACTGAGTTTGCTATTGATAAATCAATCCACATAAGGTATGCAACAAACTATTATCCCCAAGTAAATGGATTTGCAGAGTCTTCAAATAAAAACATTATCCGCATAATTTGCAAGTCAGTCACTGACAACCAGAGGAACTGGCACAACGCTTTAACAAATGCCCTTTGGGCCGATAGGGTCACCCCTAAAGTGACCTTAGGAAACTCCCCATACTTCCTTGTCTATGGAAAGGAAGCCATCTTGCCTCCAAACGTTACCCTTCCCTCCTTACAGCTCTCACAAGCTTCAAGAGGAACCCCTTTAGCCTTGCTTCAAGAAAGGATCAACCAACTGATGAGGCTGGACGAATTAAGAGATAGAACCAGAATTAAATTCAAAAACCACCAAATGATTGTAAAAAGATGGTTTGATCATCATCTGGCAAGAGATAAAGACTTCCAAATAGGAGAGCTAGTCCTGAAATGGGACAAGCTGAGTGAGCCAAAAGGCAAACACACGAAATTCCAACACCTATGGCTGGGTCCATTCCAAGTTGTTGAAAAAATTGATCAAGGGACTTACATGTTGAAAACGTTACAGGGAGAGACCAAAAAGCTCACTGTTAATGGCCAACATCTGAAGAGATACTTCTAGTAGCCACCACATGGTGGTTACCTCTTGAGTAGACTAGGATTCATTTTGTTTTTTATGTTAGTTTAGTTGTATTTCTGTCTTTTCCTTTTATTTTCTGCAAAGTTTATTTTTCTGCTGTTTTGAATCACAGTCCTTTCTCAGCCAACTAATTTCAGTCCTCCAGCCTTGTTTTACCTCTTAGGTTTTCCCTCATTCACCACATTCAGCCTTTCCCTCCCTCATTAACCTACTAATCATTCTGTTGTTTCTAAACCCGTCATCACCTTGCATATCAAACAAATTTTCAATCAGCCCATGAGAACCTGAAAATCAGTTATGGAGCTCAAACCAAAGCCACTTATTGGCATTTGTTGAGAGCTAGTAAGATCTGTTGGTGACTTGGATATCTGGAGCATGCAAGGGCATCTTTATAAAACAAAAAATGTGTAACTATAGCTGGACTGGCATGGAGGGACGCTGCATTTTGAATAAATCCCATTCAGACCTAGCATATGCTTACCTATAAGGTTTACATTCATTCTCCATTGGTCCCATCCACTACACTAAATTGTCCAATACCTATTACTCACAGGTAAACCTCCTTTCATGGGCTAAGCTCACTGTCATATCCCCTATGGAAAATCCATTTATGCTCTAGTCCTTGTGCCTGAAACTATAAGGACTTATTTAAAAAGAAATGAAATGTCAAGTCCTTGTGCCAATCTGGAAAGACAGGTTGTTTGGGAAGCCGGTTACAGTAAGGACTACTATTGGGCTCAGAGTATTGGTTGACACAACAAGCCTAACCTTGCTTCAGCGGTTTAAAAATATGGCATGATCCATGACTGTGCCCCATTCAACCAATGAAAATATAGCACTAAAATCTTCATATGAAGTGCAATATAAACATGTCTACATCAAGTTTGATGAGCAATAATGAGCTGAGGTACACACCTAAACAGGTATGGAAGGACCAGTGATGGCCCCAAAATGATTTTTTAAAGTGGGAAATAGGTAAAGGAAGGCAAATAAACCCCATAATACTATCGTTGGAGAATGCCTGTCAAAATCCTATCAGTAAGTAGAAACTATTTGTCTCTATCCCTCCTGAAGCAGTTAATGTTTAAGTGGAACCCATGCTTGTCCATCTATATAGTTTGCATTTCAAGTTTATCTTAACACCCTGATGTTTTATTGATCTGAGGATTATTTGGAAATAGAGATAACTGGTTCACCCAGCAGTTCTCCATTTGTTGTGGCCATAACTACCACCCTATTAAAACATGCTCTGATAGCAAATTTTCAATGGGTCCCCTAGAAGTTTGATTGTTCATCTTTCGGAATGATCTGTTTTATCACATGGATGTTAACGCTTTGCCGAGTCAAATTTTCAATGCTTGATGGCTAAGCCATCGTATAACACTCTGCTGCATGGTTCATGCATGACCCAACCTAGCCCTGCATTCATTCCCTTTGTTAGGACTTCTCAAGTCCTCATAAGCATCCATAGTATATCTATGCATGCACGCATAATCACTCCCACCCCCACTATAGTTGTTTGTGTATATAAAACACAAAGCCTTCTATCGCACCTCATTTCCATTTTAACTCTTTGTAATGAAAGACTTCACAAACATGCATAGACCATCCCTCTTTCACTTATCACATTCAATCTGGGCACATAACGCATACCATAAGGCACTGGACCCGACAGCATTATAAACCACAATATACATATATGTCGGGTCTGAAGCCTTGTCACATATCGCAATCGACCTAGGTCTAAGGCTTATACATATATTGGTGCACCACTGCTATCGGACCCAATAGTTCTATTAAACATGATATATATGTATCTCTATATATATATATATATATATAAATATAGTATATATATATATATATATATATATATATATATATAATAATATATATATATATCTATATATCTATATATATATATATATTAGATTTATATTATATATATATATATATATATATATATATATAATATAATATATATATAATATATATATATTATATTATATATATATATATATATCGGGTCCAGGGCTCAATCGCTTATCACTATCGGGAGGCTTAAAGGCTCATATATATGGCGTGCCACTGGCCCCCTGGACCCAACAGCATTATTACCCGTAATTCATATATTTTGGGTCCGGGAGCTATATCGCTATATCAATATCGGCTGGGTTCCGAGGTTTATATATATGGTGCATCGTTATACCCAGACCCACCAATGATTATAAAGCTGGGCATATTAATTTTTAAGTTCGCCCAAATGACCAAACATGGTTTTCCTCGTATATTCTTATGTTTTCAGAAAAAACATTGAAATTAGGGCTTTTCAAAGGGAATCATATATTGCAGACCTGCTAGGGATATTAAGTTCCATTTACATATATTTCGGGTCCACCTACTATGATCCTCCATCATCGATCTACCCCTTGTGGATCCAACGGTCCACGAAGATCTCAGGTGAGATAGCTGCTCGAGGAATACCCGCCCAAAAAGTGGTATTCTTTTTCCTCCTAGCTGCCACGTGTTGTTTGAAGAATGGAATCGGGGCCATCCTTGTAATACTGGTTACCGCTTATGACCCTTCCAAAATACTGTCCGGTCTTGTGTTTCATGGTGATTTTCAATATAAACTGAGTTTCGCTTGTGGGACATAACCTATGCATAATTTTAAAAAATCAGGGGGTGATTCTTTCATGTGATGTAATAAACGTTCCATAGAGGCAAGATATACATTTTAAAGCATTTTTTGTTTGTGTATATAATATATAATATATATATATATATAATATAATATATAAAATATATATTATATATAGATATAAGATATAACATGACTGGTGTATATTATTTATGTAGGTAGGGAGTAACAGATGCATAAGCGGATGTGTTTTCTCGAAAGAGACGACCTTTCGCATTCTCAGTCGATGTCCAGGTGTTGCTTGCGTATCCCAAAATGAAACTGTCCTAGATCTCATCAGGAAGATATGACACACTTTCATCCTCTTCTAATCAACACCTACTCATTTCCCCAGGAAATGAAGTGTTTCAATGACCGTAGACTCCTTCTACGTGTCAGTAGTGACACTGATGGCTCTACCTCTGTGTACTCTGATCAGTATATTGAAAATAAGAGGGGAAGATGAAAGGTCGAGGGGCCTGAGGCATAAATACTACCTCCGGATAGGAGAGGAGGGATTTTTGTTTGAAGAAGAACCGTTTTGACTTATTGTGAAAAAGAGGATTGTTTGGTTCAAGAAGGGGCCTTCCGTTTCTGATTTATTTTCCTTTTGCTTTGAGGTGTTTTGAAGCAAGGTGTTGCTTCTAGCATGAATATAAATATGATTTTCATTTATGTATATTGATGGCATACTATTCATGATTAGTCTTGTTTAATCAAACATGATTCAATTACATGGTTTACTTATGAACGATATCTGATTCAAAACCATATTAAACACCAGTTGCTAGTTTATTTGTACCAAAATGAATGTGTATTCTTGTATGAGTAATCCGATTGCAATCAAGCTCTAATATAGCCTTATTCATCTATGAGTTCAGTAATTGAGTCTTTTGGACTTGGAATTTTATTTATGGTGTTTACACTCTTTTATTTTGCTCCTGCAAGATAGATTAAGATAGCTAGGACTAGATTAGAGTAGTTAGAAGAAGTGTAGATAGGATTTAATGCATAGTGGTTAGTTGTTTTATTTTGTTGATTTAATTAAAGTCTTCTTCTCAGAAGCAATCCTTCAACACCTATTATAGTTCACGGGGTCCCTTAAAACTTGTTGGAACTAGCCATTCCAAACGAAAGCAGGCCTAATTGGGGCCTGTGATCGGGTTAGTTCCCCTTGTTGGTATAGTGAACATTCGCCATGTCAACAGGTTCCTATTCCTGTAGGTGTAAAATTATCTCCTGAATAGTGTCCCAAGACACAAGAAGAGGAAGAGGAGATGTCTCGTGTTCCATATGCAAGTGCAGTCGGCAGCCTGATGTATGCAATGGTCTATACTAGACCAGACATTGCACATGCAGTGGGAGTATTGAGTAGGTTTATGTCAAAACTAGGAAAGGAGCATTGGACAGCAGTGAAGCGGGTTTTCAGGTATTTGTGTGGCACTAGTGATTATGGTTTGTGCTACCAAGGAAGACCAGGATTTGACAGAGTGTTGGATATTCATGGCTTTGTTGATGCTGACTGGGCTAGAGATCTGGATCAGAGAAGATCTACAGGTGGGTATGTGTTTAACCTATTTGGAGGTGCATTCAGTTGGATGAGTAAGAAACAATATGTAGTGGCATTATCAGCTACAGAGGCAGAATACATGGCAGCCACTCATGCAAGCAAGGAAGCAGTTTGGTTGCAGAGATTGTGTTCAAGTATGGGGTTAGTACAAGCAGCTATAAGGATAGACTGTGATAGCCAAAGTGCAATTTTCTTGGCAAAGGAACCCTGCTTATCATTCAAAGACAAAGCACATTGATGTTCAGTATCACTTTGTGAGGGATATGATAGAAGACAAAAAGGTGTTGCTGGTAAAGGTGGACACTTTGAAGAATACTGCAGATGCATTGACAGAATCTATGAGCTCTGAGAAGTTCTCTTGGTGTAGAGAAACAATGGGCGTTGCAGGGCTGGATAAATGACTAAGCTCTAATGTTGCCCCCTTGTGGAAAGAAAACAATAAGTGGGAGAATGTTGGGTTGTGTTATATTCTTTCCACAACTAACCCACATAGTTAACCGGGGGGTTAGAGGGGGGTGGAGCTCCCCCTTCGTTGCGTTGATTGCGCAATGGGGGGGTCATAGGGTGTTTGAGGGGGGCAAGTAGCCCCTCTCTAGGGGGTTCGGGGCAATGCCTGGGGGATTTTTTTTTTTGACCCTATGTTAAGTTCGGTGGACCTACCTATGGTTTTGTGCATGGTCTTTGCACATGATTTTGGACGCGATGGTTTTTGGTCCATGGTTTTGGGCGCGATGGTTTTTGGTCCATGGTATTGAATGTTTTGACATGTATAAATATGTATTATAACATTGAAAGGAATATAATGAAAAATCAAGCTGGTAGTTCCGGTTTTGGGATCTAGCGGAAAATCTATGTGTATATGTGTTTTATGTGTTATGCTTTTTGCATTGTTTATTTTCTGTTGTTAGAATTCGTATGAAGGTAATTTCTGTAGAGGGTTAAAACCTAGAGTCACCAATTCCAACATTAAAAATATCTTAAAAATATCCTTTTAACCTCTAATGTCCAGAGCATTTTATTTTAAAAAAAATCCTTTCCCACTCTTCCACTAGAATTTTTTTATCACCATGCCGCTATACCACTCTTCCTTTTTAGTTGAAGATTAATAAAAATATCATTCGATTAAAAGAAGAATTCATAACTTTTCTTTATGATTCAACAATATCTCTCCATTATAGACTTCTCGAGGTAATTGGTTCTTCTTGTTTCATCATAGAATCCACATGCCTTTTTCTCCTTTTTATTCAAAGATGCACCAAGCGCTTTGCACATTCTCAGTCATCTAGCTTTTTTTACAATGCCATAGATGGGCTACTCAAAAGGAGTTCAAAGTATGTAAAAAAGGGGCATTAAGGAAGGCCAAAAAACAAGTTCCTCAACTCAATCAACGAAACAAATACACTTCTGCTTTGATACCACTGTAAGACATAATATTGGAAACCAAATATAATTGTATTTTAATTGATCTAAATGACTGACTTACACTGTGTACATATTAATACATATAAGAAACCATTGAATTAGTTTATGGGTCTTGTTGGACTCCAATAACTATTCATCATAGTACAAGCTAACCCAATCTTTAACCCCAAGGATTAGCTGTGTGACAATTCCCTATTTCGAAAGTAGTGAGAATGGGACATACAATAGTGATTTGACCTCACCTATGTTCATCCAATGGTAATTGAGTTAAGTTCCCATAACAACGTCTAGAAAGAAATAAAAAGTGCATATCATCCACCGTTATTCTAGAACAAAAAATAGCTATTGATTAATAACTTCAAACAAAAACAGTCCTCATAAATCAATGCTTTAAACACAACTAGCAGCTCCAAAATTAGTACAATTTCCTAACATCACTAACATACTTGTGAGGGTTTCAATATCACAAGGAAACACAAAGACATTATTAGGGCTTCAACATCTCAGGACTGTGCACATAAATTATCATGAATTAAGAAAAAGGTTAAAAACAAAACCATGTTTATGTAACTTCTAGAGCTATTGTCTACTATTAGCTTCCCAACAGAAGGACTATATAACCAAAAACCATGAAACTACATAAATAAATCTCTCCATGCAATAATTGAAAAATTGAAAATAATTGCTTAAATGCTAGTTGATCCACCTAAAAAACAAAAAATAAGGAGGTATGGTAGAAATGACGGATATTTACAGCCATTAGGGGAATTTTGAGGTCTAAAATGGGTCTCCTATGAAAAATTTACAACCAAAATTGATCCAAGCGGATATTGGTGGCCACCCTCCAATTCCACTGGGACCCCCACCATTGTTGCTTTCAGTTTTTTAGTTTCCTTATTTGTAGCACAATTGACAAATTTTTGGCAGTTTTTTAGGTTCTGAACTTCCGGAGCTGTTTTGAGATCCTGAACGACATTTATTGGGAAAAATGGAAACATCATGGGTCAATGGACCGATGTTTCTCATCCCAAAGTTCTAGTCCTCGAATAGATCTTTCTAGCGAGGTATTGTCCGCGTCAAACGGAGATCGTATGTCAAAGTTACGACCCGAGGAAGTTGATGTATCAATTTACCCAAAATGGGGCCCATATTTTAGCGCTTCATCTCCAAACTGATGGCCAGACAGAGGTTGTCAACAAGATGATTGTACACATTCTACGGATGATCCAAATGGATCCGAGAGAACTCTCTAAGTCTTCATAAACTCTTTAAGGATAATGCCAAAGATCAAAATCTTTTAAAAGATCAAAGTTAACGTAGATGAAACACCCATAGTGGGGAAAAGAAACACTATCAGAGGGCCCAAATCCCATGAAATCGTGAATAAAACAGAGTATGGAGGTGTGGAACAAGTGATGCACAATAACCGTTCGATCTGGTCGATCAACGGTCTAGATCGGATCGGTAATCACAATTGGCGGTGACCTTCAACAAAGATCGACGGGATCCACATGAGTCTTGTGACTGCAATCGACGGATCGCTATTGGCGATGGCTATCAGCGCTATCGGTGGTGGCTATCAGCGCTATTGGCAAAGCCCACATAAGATTTGTGACTGCGATCAACGAGGAACTTATAAGCGATGTGATAGCGATTGGCAGGGTCAACGAAGACTGTTGATCAAGCACGTAGATCGACGACCTACTCTGCATCGCTAGATCGCAGTCGGTAGATCCACAGGAGCGGGGGTATGTGTATACACATATATGCGATCCAATGGATAGACCCAATGGGATTATGATCCATATTGTAGGGATTTTGAAGTCTGCAAACACCATGTTTTAATGTATTTTTGCTGTTTCGTTTGTTAAACGAAATGTGAAAGGGATAGCGTTGATGTGATAAGCCAGACCCAAAAGGGTACCTTAAGGCTATTACATATGATTTCAAGTCCAAGGAACAACCTTTTCCAATGCATTCTCGTGATTTTAAATGTATTTACGAAATAGAAGGACAAAGCCATTACGATAAGAAACAATGACCGATAGGCGGATCCGATAGGGAAATGAAGTGTATTGAAGGACTTTTGAAGTCCGACATATCATGTTTTTGGCGAAATTCTCTGTTAGAGTGCATTCCCACTATGGAAACAGAGCGAGGCAGTTTTAAAGGTTCCATAGGCCCGAGGCATTCTTACATTATGGAAATGGTTGCCACCTCCCCTTTGTGGCGTTAAGTGATGATTGCCTAACACTGTAAGAGGGATTCGAAGTAGGCAAGAGGTCGAGGAGACTGAGAGCCAATGATATGAAATGAACAGGTAGCACAGTTGGCTTTAAAAGCCACAGACAGAGAGAAAACAGGCAGGCAGTGTTCAAAAAGCAAATGCGAGACAGAGTTTAGAGCAGATTGAGAGTTGTGTGGGAGCCTGTGTACTCAGAGGAAGCTTGAGGGATTCAAGTGAAGCTTGTTATTGTAATTTATTTGTGTGTGAGGCTCAAATTGAGCTCACTGTTGTAAACAAAACTCTGCTTGAAGAAATAATAGAGATGCCACCACTGAAGGTTGGACCAGGAGATGTAGCCCAAGAGTATTGGGTGAACTCCTTATTAAATTTGTTGTGTCATGTGTTATTTATTATGTTTGTTTACTGCTTCATTGTCTATGCATTTTGCAATCTTATCGATCCATTGCATATAATGACATAGACTAATCCATGCACATAAGTCTGTAATACCTTACTATTATCTTAGATCTCATTACATATCAAGTGGTATCAGAGCTTTAGGTTGCTAAGGTTAGACAAGCTTGTGCTGGACTATTTATGAATGCTCACTAGATCAAAGCTTAAATTAGGAGAAGGAGAATTGATTGAAACTAACCCAGAAATTGGTAGAGTCTATCCTAAGAAGAAAATGACAGAAGAAATTCCCTTGGAATCAGACTCTCATTTCATGGACAACTTCATGACCATGAGAGCCATGGTCGAGGAAATGTACTGAGAATTTAAGAAAGGTCGAAGTGAAGATTTTTCTACTTCCCAGCAAGACAAAGGAACAAAAGAACCTCTTATAGATATCCATTCTAAAGGAAAAGGGAAAGGAAAAGAGAGTCCTCTGTCCACACCTCCTGATAGCCTTGAAAATAAAAAGAAGAAAACATATTTGATTAAACTAGATGTTAAATTGGATTTGCCAATATATGATGGAGAGTTAAATATAGAGAATTTAGATAATTGGATTAGGCAGATTGATGTGTATTATACGGTGCAAAATATTGACTCAGACAAAAGTAAGATTCAGCTGGCCAACCTACGCCTTGGAGGAACTGCCTTGGTATGGTCGGAAGGTGAAACACAAGCTGACTTGAAGAAGCATGGTAAAATTCTTTCTGTCTGGAGTGAATTTGTTTCTGCAATTAAAAAAAAAATCTATCCACTAGCTTATATGCAGCAAGCTATGATCAGTTGGCAAACTCTTCGCCAATTAAAAGGGAAAAGTGTACAAAGTTACACCCAAGAGTTTAGAAAGAGAGCTTTGATTCTAGGCATTTCTTTAGACTCACCTGAAACTTTGCTAAAGTATATAGGTGGTCTACATAGTTATTTGAGACATACCATTCTCATGTTTAACCCTACTAGCATAGATGAGGTATCTGTCTAGGCTACCCATCTAGAGGCTAGAGGCAATAATGTGAACCTAGAGATTGGGGGATCATCAAAACCCGCTGCAAGGAAAAACAAGGAAAAGAGGAAGCAGAAATGGAAAGAGAGGAAGGCAAATTCTGTACAGAAGGCCAAACCTTCATGCACTCACCGCAAGAAGGATGGACATGATGATGAATATTGTTGCTCTTTGCATCTAGAGATGAAACCCAAGAAGTTCGATAGCAAGAAGAAGAAGAATGTCGCTGCTATACAAAAATATTTAAGGTCAACTCAAGTGATGAAACAACAATTGCAGCCACAAGTATAAAAGTAAAAATTTTGAAGCATCTACTAGTAATTCTGCACAAACTATTGATAGTGAAGAAAAGGAGAGAAGAAGACATGAGCTTTTTCATATTAGATTTATTTCCAAGCATCAAAAGATTGATACTTTGTTTGCTAGTGGCTCACAAGTAAACTTAATTTCTGAAGCAATTGTAAAGAAATTGGGACTGCTAATCACACCTCACAAGAAGCCATATCCATTAGGTTGGGTATGTGATAAAGCAAAACTACAAGTGACTTAGACAATGTAAACTTCGGTTTTTTTTTGGGTCAGCGTTCGTGGATGAGATAGAGTTAGATATTGTTCCCTTGGATATATGTGGAATTGTTTTAGGAAGTCCTTACTTGTATGATAGAAAAGCCATATTCTATAGAGCTTAAAATAAGTATCAACTTGTTAAAGATGAAATAGAATATATTGTAAGAGTTTACAAACTCAAGAATAATTATACTCTCATAAACTCAGGGCAGATGAAAGGAATTGTAAATTCATGCAAGCAATTTTTACTGATGGTTGTAAAGGAATAGAAACTTGATAAAACCAATGTATTTGAAGGCTGTGATGCTAAACAGCAAGCTAATTTAGAAAGAGTTGTTTCAGAATATGATATCTTATTTCAAGAACCTAAAGGTCTGCCACCCAAAAGGGAAATTGTACATGATATTAATTTGTAGCAAGATGCTCCATTTCCTAACATTGGAATGTATAGGTTATCTGCTTTAGAGAATGCAGAAATCAAGAAGCAGGTACAAGAACTACTCGAGAAAGGGTTCATAAGGCCAAGCACATCACCATGCGTATCTCCAATAGTGTTGGTGAGAAATAGGGATGGTTCATGGAGGATGTGCATTGATTACTGAGAACTAAATAAAATAACGATCAAGAATGGTTATCCCCTTCCTCGCATTGATGATCTATTAGATCAACTAAAAGAAGTTGTTTACTTTTCCAAGTTGGACCTGCATAGTGGTTACCATCAAGTCAGAGTAGTAAAGAAAGATGCATGGAAGGTTGCTTTCAAAACAAAGAAAGGGCTGTGTGAATGGCTAGTTATGCCTTCTGGCTTAACTAATGCTCCTGCCACTTTCATGACAGTAATCAATGATGTACTCAGGCCTTTTATTAATAATTTTGTAATTGTATATTTGGATGACATTCTTGTATTTAGTAAAACATTGGAAGAACATTTAAAGCATGTGAAGCAATGTCTAGATGTTTTGAAAATGGAAAATCTCTATGTTAAATTATCAAAATGTGAATTTGGTAAAAAACTTTGAGTTATTTGGGTCATATTGTAGGGGGTGGTGAGGTGAAGATAGATCCCTCTAAGGTTGCAGTCATTGTAAACTGGCCTAAACCCAAGTCTGCTATTGAAGTTAGAAGCTTCCTAGGGGAAGCACAATATTGGAGAAAGTTTATTGCTAACTTTTCCTTAATTGCAGCTCCCTTACATGCTTTGACATGATTGAACAAGGTGTTTTAGTGGGGAGGCAAACAACAGAAAGCCTTCGACACCTTCAAAGAAAAAATTAGTACAACATCAATACTAGCATTTCCAAATCTTCAACAACCATTTGAGATCGAAACAGATGTGAGTGATTATGCCATGGGAGAAGTCTTGATACAACATGGTAAATCCATATGTTACTATTCTAAAACTTTTAATTATGTAGTAGTTAATTATCCTACACATGATAAGGAATTGTATGCATTAGTTCAGAGTGTGAAGAAGTGGAAACATTACTTAATGAGCAAAGAAACAGTTATACATACTGATCATCAGCCACTTCAGTACTTGCACTCACAAACTAAGTTGCAAAAATCAAGACACTATAGGTGGATGGGTTTCCTGTAGCAGTTTCATTTAGTCATCAGATATAAAAAGGGCATACACAATAAAGTTGCAGATATGTTGTCCAGACCAATTATAAAGGTATCCACTATACTTAAGCATAACTTAATAATGCATGAAAGATACATTGAACAATATGCTCAAGATATAGACTTTAAATATGTATATGCAGCTTTAAGTAATGGCAAAAAGGTAGAAGGATTGGATTACTACATTAAGGACTGACTCTTCTATCATTTGGGAAAGCTATGCGTTCCACAAACATAGAGAATTAACATAATTAGGGAGGCACATACTTCTTTGATATCAGGTCATTTTGGGGTAAGCAAAACAATTTCACAACTACAGAGATACTGCTATTGGCAAAAAATGCATGAAATAGTTTCTAGATATGTAAGAGGGTGTACAATGTGTGCTAAAAGCAAGCCCAACAATAGAAAACTAGGCTTGTACACTGCACTGCCAATTCCCTCCCGTCCTTGGGAAAGTGTTTCCATGGACTTTGTTGTGGGATTGCCAAAATCTAGAAAAGGTCATGACTATTTGTATGTTATTGTAGACAGGTTCAGAAAAATGTGTATTTTAATACCTTGTAATAAACATGTTACAGTTGAAAAAATAGTGAAATTGTTCTTTCAGCATGTCTGGGTACATTTTGGGTTACCCACTTCCATAGTATCTGATCGAGACTCCCGATTTGTTGGGAAGTTTTGGTCAAGTCTATGGGAATTAATGGACACCAAACTAAAGAAAAGCACAACCTTTCATCCACAAACAGATGGCCAAACAGAGGGTAGTCAATAAGACAGTGATCCAGTTGCTCAGGGGTTATTGCAGCAAGCATCCCAAGCCTTGGGATGAACATTTATGTTATGTGCAACATGCTTACAACTGTGCTAAACATTCTTCTACATAGAGATCTCCTTTTGAGACCTATTTTGGTTTTATACCAAGGTCTCCCTTAGATTTTGTCTTTGAAAAAGACATAGCAGTTGTTGGACATTGTGATGTGGACAAAGCAACCAAATTCATTAAACAGATCCAAGAAATTCACCAGGCAGTGCAGGAACAGCTGGAAAAGAGCCAAGCCAAATACAAGGCAAGGCATGATAAACATCGAGTGGAACACAGCTTCCAGGTTGGTGATCAAGTCTAGTTGTATATCAGCAAGGACAGAATGCAGGGTGAAGGAAAGAAGCTGAAGCCAATAAGGTATGGGCCTTTTAAGGTACTTGAGAAAATTGGTGAGAATGCTTTCCACCTCGATTTGCCAGCATACATGCACATCTATTCAGTAGTAAATGCAGAAAATTTAAGACTGTTTGAACCTTCATTAATTGAAGATCCTGAAGAGAAAAGTCAATTGCCTTCCATTGATGATCTGTTGCTTGAATACCTCAATGAGCTGTAGGAAGATATAGTCATGGATAGGAAGGTGAGGACAACGCGCAGAGGAGATGTCGAGTACCTAAGATTAGGACTCCTTGGTTCAAAACCCAATAGTGCAAAATGGATAGAGATTGGGCAAGTGAGGCAACTGTATCCTCACTTAAACAATGCTTGAAACCCAACTTTTGGTGGTCTAAAAACCTTTTTCAGCAGGGAGGTGTGATCCAAATGGGTCCGAGAGAACTATCTAAGTCTTCATAAACTCTTTAAAAATAATGCCAAAGATCAAAGTTAACGCAGAGGAAACATCCTTAGCAAGGCGGAGAAACACTATTGGAAGGCCCAAAACCCACGAAATCATGAATAAAACATAGTATGGAGGCGTGGAACAAGTGATGCACAGTAACCGTCCAATCTTGGCGATCAACAGTCCAGATTGGATCAGTAATTGCAATTGGCAGTGACCTTCGACAAACATCGGTGGGATCCACATGAGTCTTGCGACTGCGATCGACAGATCGCTATCGGTGGTGGCTATTAGCACTATCGGCAAAGCCCACATAAGAGTTGCGACTGTGATTGGCGAGGAACTTATAAGCGATGCGATAGCGATTCGCGGGGTCAACAAGGACCGTCGATCAAGCGCACAGATCGATGGCCCACGCTGCATTGCCAGATCGTAATCGGCAGATCCACAAGAGCGGGGGTATGTGTATACACATATATGCGATCCGATGTACGGACCCGATGAGATTATGAGCCAGATTGTAGGGTTTTTAAGTTAGCTAAACACCATGTTTTAATGTATTTTCGCAGTTTCGTTTATTAAACGAAATGCGAAAGGGGAGAGCGCTGATGCGATAAGCCAGACCCGAAAAGGTATCTTAAGGATATTACATATGATTTCAAGTCTAGGGAAGAGCCTTTTCCAATGTATTCTCGTGATTTTAAATGTATTTACGAAATATAGAGAGAGAGCCATTACGATAAGCGACAGCGACCGATAGGCAGACCTGATAGGGAAATGAAGTCTATTGAAGGACTTTTGAAGTTCGACATATCATGTTTTTAGTGAAAGGGGAGAACGCTGATGCAATAAGCCAGACTCGAAAGGGTATCTTAAGGCTATTACATATGATTTCAAGTCCAGGGAAGAGCCTTTTCCAATGCATTCTCGTGATTTTAAATGTATTACTAAATAGAGAGACAGAGCCATTACGATAAGCGACAACGACCGATAGGCGGACCCGATAGGCAAATGAAGTGTATTAAAGGACTTTTGAAGTTCGACATATCATGTTTTTGGCGAAATTCTCTGTTAGAGTGCATTCCCACTGTGGAAACAGAGCGTGACAGTTTCAAAGGTTCTAGAGGCCCGAGGCATTCTTACATTACGGAAATGGTGGCCACCTCCCCTTTAGGGTGTTAAGTGATGATTGCATAACGTTGTAAGAGGGATTTGAACGAGGCAGGAGGCCGGGGAGACTGAGAGCCGAGGATATGAAACGAACAGGCAGCGCGGTTGGCTTTAAAAGCCACAAATAGAGAGAAAACAGGGAGGTAGTGTTCAAAACGCAAATGCAAAGCAGAGTTTAGAGCATATTGAGAGCCGTGTTGGAGTCTGTGCACTCAAAGGAAGCTTGAGGGATTCAAGTGAAGCTCTTTTTATTATAATTTGTTTGCATGTGAGGCTTAAATTGAGCTCCCTGTTGTAAACAAAACTCTGATTGAAGACATAATAGAGAGGCCACCACTGAAGGCTGGACCAAGAGATGTAGCCCAAGAGTATTGGGTGAACTCCTTATTAAATTTGTTGTGTCATGTGTTATCTATTATGTTTGTTTACTTCTTCATTATCTGTGCATTTCACAATCTTATCGATCCATTTCATATAATGACATAGACTAATCCATGCACATAAGTGTGTAATACCTTATTAATTAGCTTAGATCTCATTACAGATCAGCGGATGTACAACTCAAAGCATCCATGCACATGGGATGAGATACTCCCTTATGTTCAACACCGTTATAATCGGGCTCTCCACAGCTCGACTCGCCACAACCCCTTTCAAGTGGGCTTGAGATTCCAGCCACTATGTCCCATTAATGTGGTCATGCCATTTGCAACTACTCACGCATGTTCGGCTTATGCCCGAAATAGATAAGGCAAACAACTTCATTGAGCACATCCAACATGTCCCCGAGCAGGTCCATGACACTCTGAAAAAATCAAATGCCAAGTACAAGCACCGACATGATCAACATCGAGTGCCACACAAGTTTGAGATGGGCGACAAAGTGTGATTGCATTTGCAAAAGGAACGTCTTAAGAGAACCTATTGGAAACTCAGACCACTCCGATATGGGCCTTACACCATTACCAAGGATGTGGGAGACAATGCATTTGAGCTCAGTGTTCCCCCATTCCTAGTCTTGCACCCAGTTTTACATCATAATTATTAATCCATGTGCCATAGTAAATTTGAATTTCAGTGTAAGTAACCCTCAAGAGTGTTAGAAATTAATCTTGAGTTACTTAGATATTTAGGTAAGTGATTATTTGTTTGTCAATTCTGATCATTAATTAGTTTGTGGCTTTGTAACTATCACATACATACAAGTATATATTACTCTCTAATAAAGCATTTTTATGAAAGTTGATATTATTATTATATACCTTTGTTTCTCTATCTTTATATGTCAACCTTGTTTTTGTCAATATCAATTTCAAAAAAGTTGAAAAAATATATTAATTTGCATTTTATTTCTTTATGCAAACATTGAACACCTTCCTTTTTCTTTCCTCTTTCCAAAAAGTGATGAAAAAATGAAATTCTCAAAACACAATTCATTTTCAACAAAGGAAAGATATCCTTAGAGACCATAAATGAGCAAGGATATCTATTTAAAATTCCACAATAAAAATATAAATATCACTAAAATCAGGAATATCCATTAAAATTCTCTTCCAAAAAAAATCTACATAAACATATAAATATTTTTTAAAAAAACTTAGTAAAAATCCCTAAGCAAAGCTAACTTTATTCAATATCGAGTTGATGTCTTGGGCTTCTCAATAAAAACAATCCGACCATTCTACTCAATTTGATCGAGTGCCCTTAATGCAACATCTACATCATCGTCTAGCTCAGCTGTTCTAAAAATTAAAACCTCAAGAATCCCATGATATGTAAGAATCTGAAGTGAAGTTTGTAAATTAAAGCTAACAAACATTTGGTGAAAAACTTCAACCCAGCCTGTAGGTATTTTGTAGGTATACAAAAATGGAAGGAAATATTATGTAAATTGGCACCAACAGGCCCTACCAACCCAACAGACCACGTCGCAGAATAAGTAAAAGGATAATCCTCGGCCGGATAACTGATAGTGGGGCTTTTGTACTCCATACCACTTTCGATGCGGTGGATAGCGCAGCAAGTCTGGCTACTGGATGTCTATGCCCGAAAAAGAGTGTAAACGTCTTTTCATAGTTAATGTTGTCAGAGGGTGAGAGCTAATGTTGTCAGAGGGATGATTATTTTCATGGATAAGAGTTAAAAAACAGATTAAGAACTAGAAATTGTACAAAGCGAGCTAAAGGGGAAGTACACTTTAGCCTACCTTACCTTGAGAGACTTAAT